>PVIW01004858.1:0-120428 GCA_004026585.1 Noctilio leporinus | reverse complement strand
TATGATACCTGTCCTTCACTGACTGGCTTATTTCACTAAGCATAATACTCTCCAGTTCCATCCATGTTGTTGCAAAGGGTACAAGTTCCTTCTTTCTTTCTGCTATATAGAATTCCATTGTGTAAATGTACCAAAGTTTTTTGATCCAATCATCCACTGATGGGCACTTAGGCTGTTTCCAGCACTTGGCTATTGTAAAGAGTGCCGCTATGAACATAGGTGTGCATAGGTTCTTACGAATTGGTGTGTCAGGATTCTTTGGGTATAGGGACTGCCATTCTTTTCAGTCCTTCTATATAGGTGCATGCAGGGCAGCCCCTTGGAGCCTGGGGCTTGGCCACAGCTACGGAAGATGCCTTGATATTCCTAATTTGCCATCTCCATCCTTTACAATGATCTGCTCTTAAAAGGACTTTAAACTTTACACAATTCTCTCCCCACTCCTCCATTCATTCTATAAAAACTGTAGGAAAGGGGGGAGGGGGGAAAAAAACTGTAGGAAAGGGGAATAAAACCTAATGCCTGACAATTTTTTCTCAGTCTGACTGCATCTCCTCTCCTCCACTATTGTTTAGTTGTGCTTGTCACAGAAATGATTACTTACTACAACAGGGTACCTGTGAGTCAGGGTCTTTAACAGGCATGGTTCTCACCATTTGCATGGCAGGGTGGTCCTGAGTGGGTGTGTGTGTGTGTGTGTATAGAGGGTGCTGTACATGTGAAGAAGCACAGATAAATAACAAAAGTGATACACTGGATGGTTCTTAACTTTTTGTAATCTAGCCATTACTAAACACAGTTTTTAAATAATATTAGGTATATAAGTCAGGCTTATGGATAAATTTAGATGCAGTTTTATTAAAAAAATGTTTTAAGTACATTTATTGATTTTTAGAGAGAGACAGGGAGAAACATTGCTGTAAAAGGGAAATAGCAGTTGGCTGCCTCCCATGTACACCCTCAACAGGGGATTGAACCACAACCTAGGTATGTGTCCTGATTGGGAATTGAATCCCTAACCTTTTCGTGCATGGGATGACAATCAGCTGAGCCACACCAGGTAGAGCTAGATGCATTTTAATTTAGCCTGCTAATATTCTAGATCTTTATGTATACCAGTGTCTTAAAGAAAGCCTGAGAAAATATCATGTCAGTTAACCATGTTTTATAATCCTACTCAACATAGTTGATCTGTAGCCTATTAACACAAATTTGGTTTAATATCTTTAAAGTGTATGTTTTTGTTATTTTCTGTTGAGGTTGTTAGGATGGGCAAGCTTCAATGTCATGATTTAAAACTGTTATCAAGAATTGAGTCTATCTTGTCAGGGTATTCTGGTGTCCTAATACACCAAGGTTATGGGTTCGATCCCTGGTCCAGGAATATGTACAAGACCCAACCAATGAATGCATAAATGGGTGGAGCAACAAGTTGGTTAAAGTGTCACCCTGATATGCCAAGATTGTGGGTTCCATCCCTGGTCAGGGCACACATAAGAACCAATCAGTGAGTCTCAGTCAGACAGGCCCGAGACACGTACTAGAAGTAACATCACCATGGCCATTCAATGAGAACCCCCAGGTTCAATTTAAACTTATATTGGTTGGTGATGGTGGGACCAGGAGAAGTACATTAGTGAAATACCACCTGGCTGGTGAATTTGAGAAGCACACAGCCACCTGGGTGTTGCAGTCCATTCCTTCCTGTGGGCCAGGAGAAAGAAGTTCAGCGGGCTGAGGGATAACTGTTCCATTCAAGTCCATTGTGCCATTGTAATGTTTGATGCAACTTCAGGAGTTACTTATAGGAATATGTCTAACTGGCATACAGATCTGGTGTAAGGGTATGGAAACATCTCTTACTGTGTTAACAAATTAGTTGCCTTTCATTGAAAAAAGAATCTTCAATACTATGACATTTTTGCCAAAAGTAACTACAATTTTGAAAAGCCTTTCATCTGGCTTGCTAGAAAACAAATTGGAACCCCTAACTTGGAGTTTGTCATCATGCCTGCTCTTTTCCCCCCAGAGGTTGTCATGGACCCAGCTCTCACAGCACAGTGTGACCATGGCCTAGAGGTTGCTCAGACCACCGCTCTCCTGGGTGAGGTTAATGACAGGTGAGAAAGGAAGATGGAGCCCAGTGTCAGAAGTCAGTTTTATAGTCAACTATCCTATGACGTTAATGGTGCATTGTGTTTGCCACCTTATTGTATAGCTAAGCAGAACCTGAGCTTGATCTTCGGGAAGCTGAAAGAGATGAAGGGGCTTCCCAGTGAATGTGGGAATTTAAAAACCTTCAATTTCTGGGTCCTGCATATTTAGCTGTTTTGGAACCCAATTCTTTCCTTACTGAGTTTTTTTTTTTTTTCCCTTACTGAGTTTTAAGTATAAGACTGCTACAGCCACATAACAATATTTAGTGGTGAGACCTTGTTTGTTACTGTCATTCCCATTCCTTTTCATTTAGAATCAGAATAAAGTTGTATTTCAAATATCTAAAAAAGATTCAGTGAATACATAGTTATTTTTCTCTAAAAGTCAGTAAAATATTTTAAAGAAAGAATTGAGACTAAACATCACTAATCAAGCTGGTAGGCTTCATGTTTATAAAATTTATATATTCATATATACATGTTAAGTATATGGTTTTGAACCTGGTTGTTTTAATTCTTAAGTTTTTCCATAACTTGGACAAGGCTGTGAAAGTGCTTTATCAGTGTTCTGTAGCGTTTCTCATTTAAATGGCTAACAAAGAGGGTAGACAGTGAACTGTCAGGAAATGACTTTCATGGAACCTCCAAGACACTTCACAATTAAAGTTAAATTTTATATTTAACCTTTCATTAGAGATATTTCCAAACATTTACAATATTTGAGAGAATGCTGCCCCATCTACCCATTTTCAACAGTTATCAGTATTTTGCCAGTCGGGTTATACCTATTTCCTCCCTTGATTGATTGCCATTGTTTTCTCTTTTTAAACTTTTTGATTATAGTTTTTTATTTTTTTTTTTTAAAGATTTTATTTCATTATTTTTAGAAAGAGGGGAAGGGAGAGAGGCAGAGAGGGAGAGAGACATCAATGTATGGTTGCGTTTCACCTGCCTCCAGCCACAGACCTGACTGGAGACCTGGCTTGCAACCTGGTTATGTGCCCTGGCTGGGAATCGAACCTGCAACCTTTGGGTTCACAGGCCAGCGCCTTATGCACTGTGCTACCATCCAGGGCTGATTTTAGTATTTTAAAGTAAATTTCAAACGTCCTGTTTTATACCTGTACACATTCTAATAGTGTCTCTGATAGTTCAAGTCTTTGTTCTAGTCATGGCTAGTTTTAAGCAGCTGCTACTCATGATTCTGTCTCTCTGTCCCTCACAGACCTCCTGACAGCCTTGCTACAGGTGGACACAGTGGGTGCTCCAGAGCTAGGTGGCTCCCTCTGGGTGGGCCTGTTGCTCGGCCTTCCTGCAAGCCCTTTTGACTCCTCTTATTGGTAGCTCCCTCACCCTCCCATGGAGGATGTGTGGCTTTTTTTCTTTGATTTTGAGTTATTACAATATATGTTGCTATGGGCTTACTTGTTCTATTCCTCCTAAGAATGTAAATTCTCATGGTAATTTTTCATAGGACTGAGTTTTTAAATCTTTATTTGTATGAGAATCAGGTGCCATTGTTAGTAGTCTTTGTGGTCCTTCAGTCTGAGTGGGAATCAGTAGGCAGGACCCCTGGGTTCAGTGCAGACACTTATTCCTCTCTGCATTCTTGAATTTATTACTACTTGGGGTCCACCTTTAGAGCTCTGGTAGGACTTTATTTAAAGTGGTTTTTCACTGAACCTTTGGCATTGTGTAATGGACCTGTGTGTGTGTGTAGGACCTGTGTGTTGATGCAATTGCATACTGGCTATTAGATACACTTCCTTTTCCAGTTAGCAGCATCTTCAGTTGAACAGGATTCTTTGGTTTCTGTGGATGAGCTCGGTGTGAGTGACACAGACACACTCAAGTCAGGTGGAGGAATGGTCCTGACAAGGCCATGTGACAGGGTGCTGGTTCTCTACCAGCACTGGTAGCCTAGCCCTCCCCTTCAGTGTCTTGGTACCAGCTGTTAGTGCCCCATTTTGGCTCTTGTCAGTCTGCATGGATTTAGTCATCATGGAACACTCTTTTGGGGTTGGGGTGCACTGCCCTGCCACTTTCTTCCTACCAGAGAGAAGCTCTCCAGGTTCAGAGGGCACTGGATATGTGCACTGACTTCTAGGAAACCTCTGTGCTTTGCAACCATCCTACTGGTGGGCTACCTAGGTGTGCTGTGTCTCATTGTAGAGGGGTGCCTGGAATCCAACTGTATTGAACTATAGAATTAATGCAAGCAGTGTTAGTTTATTTCTTGGAAATCGCCTGGTGTCATGTTCAACTTGCCCTCTTTGTGATGTGTGCCTTTCTTAAATGTTTTGAAGGAATTTTTGGCAGAAATGGAAGGCAGTCTGTCTTCCCGGTACATCATGAAAGTGCACAGGCCCTGTGCTGTGTACTTATGTTGCAGTTTAAAATTTTCAGTGAGTCTCATTTGTCATGGGATAAAGTGCCCTGTAACATCATTACCAATTATATTTTTCTGAAAAAGGAAAACTAAAGTGTAGAACTGAACTGTACAGTCAAAATAAGCAGCTCGCGGCAGTAGCAAGCGGAGAGGATTCTTACCTCATCAGTCTGTGTTTTTGCAGAGTTGTGGGATAAATAGGAGTGAGCCGGGGGCCCATGTAGGCTATCTTAGGTGCCAAGGGACATGGCTGCCACACTTGGTAGTCTTTTTAATCCAAATCATGGAACCCTTACTTAAAATGATGGTCTCCTTGATTAAACCTCACTGCTGCACTTGAATTCTGCAATAGAAGAAAGTAAGCTCAGGTGAGCTTAGGCTTGATGGGGGCTCCTGCTATCATTCTCAGCTGGGGCCCTGTTGGCTTCAGCTGCTCCATTTTCATGAGTAGTAGGAGTCCTAGGAGAAGTGGGAATTGTGCTCTGGGTAGAAACTATCTCCTGGTCTTCCGTGTGCCTGGTTGAAGGAATTGGCCCCAAGGCTCCTGGGTGTCAGATTGCAGGAGCCTTTTGCCATTTGCCTCAAGTGGTAGTTGAGAGGTTTCAGGGGTCACTGCAGAAGAATCCACACTGGTTAGAAGGCGTTAACTGCAGCTTCAGCATAATGACAAGGGTGGTCCTAGAGAGGTGTTGGCCAGGCTGTGCAGGACTCTGCGTTGTTCCCTAGGCAGGGGTGCCCCATGGGATGCCTGCAGATCGGATTCAGACCACAGATGAGACTTCAGGCCTGCTTGGTGGCTCACCCCTCCTCCTGGAAGTGCTTCCAAGTGTGTTTCAATCACACTTGCATAGGACTATTGTCGTGACACACACTGGCCACCCTGGAATGTGGGGTCCTCTCTTCCTTAGCTGAGAGGCCTATGAGTACTGTAGCACTCACAGGAATTCTTGGAAAAGAAAAGAAGTTGGTTTCCTATTTCTAGTCCTTGACCTTTTACCATGTCTGATTGAAATGGCTCATTTCTTTCCCTGCTGTCCCAGGGACATGAATCTGGAAAAGGTTTGCCTCATAGTCATGTGAACATGGGCTGTGTGCCTGGAGGATATAGGCTTTTAGCCTCTCAAAACTTTGTTCCTCAGCTGGGGGTGGGGGAGTTGAAACGGCCTGGCTCTCCTGGTTTGTGCTTGTTGGTTTCCTTAAGATTGTTGTAGATTCACATGTAGTTACAAGAAATACACCCCTGGCTGGTGTGGCTTAGTGTATTGGTGCTGGCCTGCAAACCCAGAGGTTTGATTCCCCAGTCAGGGCCCATAACAAGGTTGCAAACCAGGTCTCCAGCCAGGTCCTTAGCTGGAGGCAGGTGAAAGGCAACCATACACTGATGCTTCTCTCCCTTTCTTCCCCCCTCCCTGCCCTTCTCTCTGAAAATAATGAATAAAATCTAAAAAAAGAAAAGAAAACAATAGAGAGAAGAAAAAATAAATAACAGAGAGAGGGCCTTCCAGCCAAGATGGAGGAGTAAATGGATATGCTTTGTCTTCATAGACAACCATTAAGGATTACAACTACCTTAAAACAAAGAAAACAACCAAAACTACCAGAAAATCGAACTTTACGGAAGCCCAGCAACCAAAGACTTAAAGGGGAAGTGTTCATCTGGACCCATGTGGCAGAGAGGGTGGAAAGGAAGAGGTTGTGTGGCCAGCTGGGTGCTAGGAGGTACACCTGGGGAGCAATCCTAGCTCCAGTCTAGACCATGCAGCTCACTGTTCCAGTGCCAGAAAAATAAAGCCTCATTACTTATGATTGTGAAAACGAGAGGGTTTGGTTGGTGGAAGAAACTGTCTGTCTTTCAGGAGCCCATTTAGAGGCCCCCTAATAGTCCTATAATGTCCACAAACCCACTCACTCTGGGAACCATCACCAGGGCAACAGCTAGAGGTATGCCAGATGCATTCGGAAAGTGGTGAAGTGACTGGAAATGGGATGAATGCCAAGCAAGCAGTGTTGTTCCCTCTCTGATCCCTCTCCTCACATACAGCCCAGCCATACAAGGTGATGAAAATGTTACCCCACACTGACAAATACCTGAGGCTCTACTCCTTACAATGTAATAGGTATGACAGCTCTACCTAATACACGAGGCAAGCACAGGAAGGCTATCAAGGTGAGAAAGGGAAGTATGGCTCAAATGAAAGAACAGATCAAAACTCCAGAAATAGAATTAAGTGGAAAGAAGATTGCCAACCTATCATATGCAGAGTTCAAAACACTGGTAATAAGGATGCTTGGAGAAATGATCAAGTATGAGTACAAAATAAAGGAAGGTATTGAAGGTTATATGAAGTGAAATAAAGAAAATTATACAGGGGACCCAGAGTGATGGGTAGGAAGCTGGAATTCAAGCAAACAATTTGGAACATAAAGAAGCAATAAACATTCAACAAGAACAAAATGAAGAAAGAATTTAAAGAAGTGTGAGGAGAGTTTAAAAAGACTCTGGGATAACTCCAGAAGTGTCAACATCTGAATCATAGGGGTACCAGAAGAAGAGGAGGAATAGTAAGAAATTGAAAACTTTTTTTTTTCTTTTAATTTTATTGTTGTTGTATTACATCCATCCCCTTTTTGCTCCCTTCTGTCCCCCTCCCCACCCACCCATTTCCCCCAAAGTCAATCCCACCTGTTGTCCATGTTCATGGTTCCTTATACTAGGTTCTTGTCTAAACTGCTCCCCTTCCTTGCCTGAAAACTTTTTTGAAAAAAATAATGGGGGGAAAAACTTCCCCAATTCGGCAAAAGAAATGGACATACACGACCGGGAAGCATTGAGAGTCGCAAGCAAGTTGGACCCAAAGAGAACCACACCAAGGTAAAGCTAAAGGAGTTTATTATCACCTAGCCATTATATGAAACATTAAAGGAACTTAAGAAAAAGGTGAAAACTATGAACATTAAAATGATTGCAAATTTACAACTATCAATAACTGAATTTAAAAAAATAATGAAAAAAAATAAGCAAACAACTAGAACAGGAATAGAATCATAGATAGGAGAATCATTTGGAGGGTTATAAGCTAGGGAGAGGAAAGCGGGGGAGAAAGAGGGAAATGGTACAGGGATCAAGAAGCACAATTGGTAGGAACAAAATAGAGGGATGTTAAAAATAGTGTAGGAAAGAGTGAAGCCAAAGAACTTAATATGCATGGCCCATAGACATGAACAAATGTGGGGGGTTGCTGGAGGGAAGGGGGACAAAGGGGAGAAGTTTGGAACAATTGTAATAGCATAATCAATAGAATACACCTTTTTAAAAAAAGCCAAAGAAGAAGAAGAAATACAGAGAGAGAACCATGTACCTTTTGCCTAACTTGTTTAATGGTAACATCTTGCACAACTGACCATTATCACAATCAGGCTAAGATAGCAGCACTGATGAAATCCTCTGATTGCCCAGGTTTGCCCTCAGTTTTGTGTATGCTTACTTCTGTACAGTTTATCACATTTCTAGCTTCCTGTTTTCAGCACTAAGTCAGGAAGCTAGAGCAGTACTTCTCATGAAAGGATTGGACCTTTGATTTTTATAACTTCCAGCACTGATCTCCTTTCTATCTATATGGCTTTGCCCATCTTGGACGTGTCATGTAAGCGAATTTACACACTATGGGGCCTTTTGTGTCTGACATCTTCCACTGAGCCTCATGTTTTCAAGGTTCATCCCTGTTGTAGTGTGTCAGTACTTTGATTTAGTTTTTTTAAAAAGATTTTGTTTGTTTAACTTTAGAGAGAGGGGAAGGGCGTGAGAAAGATAGAGGGAAACATCAATGTGGTATTGCCTCTTGTGCACTCCCAGCCAGGAACCTAGCCCTCAACCCAGGTTTGTGCCCTGACTGGGAATCCAACTGGCAACTTTTCAGCTTGGAGGCCAGTGCTCAATTTGTTGAGCCACATTATAGCAGGGCTCATTCCTTTTTATAGTTGAATGATATTTCATTTTGTAGATGGACCACATTTTGTTTGTCCATCATCGATTGATGGACATCTGAATTGTTCCCCTTTTTATTTCTATTATTTATTTTAAAAGGTTTTATTCATTATTTTTAGAGAGAGGGGAAGGGAGGGAGGAAGAAAGGGAGGAAAACATCAATGCCTTTTGCATGCCTCCAGCTGGGGATGTGGCTGGAGACGTGGCTTGCAGTCCAGGTATGTGCCCTGATTGGGAATCAAACTGGTGACTCTTGGGTTCGAAGGCCACACCAGCCAAGGCAATGCTGCTTTTTTGTGATTATGAATAGTGTGGCTGTGAACATTTACATACATGGTTTTTGGTAGATGTGTTCTTTTTCTTGGAAATGGCTGTATTGCTTTTGTTGTTGTTTTGATTTAAGCCTTTGGATATGAGAAAATTATGTCCTCTTTTGAGAGAGCCTGTAGAGGTTGAGGAGTCTGTGGCTTTGATCTTGAATTATGTGCCTGTTCTAGGGTAGGTTTCCAAGGTTGAACTGCTAGTGACTAAGCCCAGGCTGGGGACAGCTAGCGCTAGGCTCAAAGCAGGAAGAATGGACTCTTGGTACGGTTTTCCTTTCCCATTTGGGACCCACACCCTGAGTGAAATTCCAAGTAACTGTACAAACTGTCTGCTTACCTTAAACAAACAGACAAAAAAAAAATAGGAGGGCCTTCTGTTACAGTCTCACTAACTGCTTGTTCTGTGGTCTTTCATTGTGCTCAGTTTTTCTTTAGAGAGAGAAAATAATGTGAGAGCAAGAGAAGGCTACACAGAAAAGCCTTGAAAATGTGTTTGGACAAAATACATTAGAAGCTGGGTTTGACTGTTCAACCCACTGAACAGTCTAGGCATTGTGAACAAAAGTAAAAACCAGGTAAATACAGCCTCTTCAGATGAAGTTTGCTAGAAGTATGGTTTCTTATAAAGCGGATATTTAAATTTGATTACTTTAAAAAAAAAATCTTGAAGCGGTTCAACAGCAAATAAGTCTGAGAACTAACACACATAAAAACCTGTTTCCTCATATTTTTCCTTTTTTTTTTTTTCAAGACTTTTATTTACTATTTTTGGAGAGAGGAGAAGGGAGAGAGGCGGAGAGGAATAGAGACATCAGTGTATGGTTGCCTTTCATCTGCCTCCAGCTCTGGACCTGGCTGGAGACCTGGCTTGTACCCTGGGTGTGTGCCCTGGCTGGGAATTGAACCAGCAACCTTTGGGTTTGCAGGCCGGTGCCTTATCCACTTTGCCACCATTCAGGGCTTTGTTTCCTCATATTTAATAAAAAGGAAATCTAAAAGGGCTTTCTTGCGTTGAGTTACAGTTTTAATGTCATTTCCCTCTGTTATTTACTGGTTTTAGTTGAAAAAAGAGAGTGAAGAGTGGTGAGTGAAGAGTGTGTATCTAGGAAGTTTTCCCAAGCATGAACCCCTTTCTGAGTCACTTTTCTTGGGCCTGTTGTAAGCTGCCTTCACACAGCAGTGAGCTTGGGACTGTCCACAGTGGTTCAGGAGGGCAGCAACACGTACATCCACACAGTCTCTAGACATAGTAAAGAAGGCACATGTGGAACTTGACCCAGGGCTGTGATCACACCAGCTAGAGTTGCTTTAGAGGTCTTCCCAATGAAGATTTTTTTTGTTCCATGGAGGATTTCTGGAGGCCTCTATAGCAGGCAGACTCCTCAGACTGGGGAGGTGCCTGCAAGGAGGAGACAACTCAGGAAAAGGGTGAAAGCAGCCTTGAGGGCTCTGCAGTTGCCTGCTGCAGCCGCACACGAATGGTAATTGTTTGAAAGCTGAAGCTACATCTGCCTTCCTGGAGTTGCTTTGTCCACTAGTGTTGGGTTTGGCCCCCTGGAAGCTGAAGTGAGCATCCCCATGCTTGCTTTGCAGGATAGGGGGCCACAGGCGCGGTTGCCCACCAGCACTACTCCACTTCAGGCGCTTGGACACTTCAAGTTGTGTTAGGTGTGGAGATGCACAGGCTTGTGTGATTTTTACTGTTCCTGCACACAGTGTTGGGCCAGCTCTTTGTCCTTGGAGGCAGCAGAGGGTAGGCAGTGGGCATCTGATGAATCTCTGTGTGGAGGGGCCAAAAGGGAAGGGAGAAGGGCCACAGCAAGCAATTTGGGTTGCATGCTGGCTTGAGCACAGGCACCAGGGTTGGCAAACTGTGTGGCCTGAATTTGTACGACCGGATTGTTAAGTACTTTCACATTTAGAATTGTTCACAACAACAAAGCCTACAAAGGCCAAAGGGCTTTCTTTCTGGTACTTTCCAGAGAGTCAGCCTCTTGGAACCAGGCCTGGTTGCTCTATTGAGCCATGCTCCAAGGAGTGGCTTTGTAAACCAATGTCCTGAGTTCTGTACCGTAAGTGCCTTGCCTCTGGCTAGAACCAATTTCAGCAATCTGTGGAAAATACAGGAAAGGTGTAAGTTGGGAGGGGGGGGTCTGCTGGTTGTAGGCACGTTGAAGCTGATGTGTCATGAAGATAGGTTTCTGTTGAGAACTCCCCTCAGTGCCACCTTGGCATGTCTTTGTGGACACAGGCAGGAGTTGTGGGCAGCCTGCCTAGTGGCTCACTGCTCTTTCCTTACTCCGGTGAGCATACTTGATTCTCCACCATTAAAGCAACCATGAGATATTAAGAGCTTGTAAAGTTTTTGGAAGCAAGTTTCAGGAAGTCCATAGCCTCTTCTATATTGCAAAGTGTCTCTCCAGTGCAATGGAGATCACCTACTCTGTCTGAGAGGCTCAGCCCACCCTCTTGGCACTCTGCAGCACATAGCCTGGGGCGATACCCAGATGCTCATATGTTCTTGATCTTCTGAACCAAGGACTGGTTATGTATTTTGCATTTTCCTCATAAATAATCAGCTTTTTATGATCTCTAACATTGGAACTCTGCACAGGTCTTTTATGAACCTACTGAATTATAATGGAAACATTAAACAAGTGGCAATGGCTATATATATATATATGTGTGTGTGTGTGTGCGCGCGCGCATGCACGCATATATATATATGCCATATATATGTATATAGTATACACGTGTGTATATTATACACACACATACATGTAACATTGAATTAAGCATTAGAATCTAAAGGTTTAGAATACATAATGAGATGCCCTGGGGTTCACAAGAATGTGCTATTATCAAATAGAATCTGGGGTTTTGGAAGTTCCATTTACAAATCTCATATCCAAAAACTAGTTATCTGCTCTGGAACCTCCCCTGCCAACAGGTCTTTCAGCCACTTCAAGAATTCATCTCTACAAAAAACTATCTCCAATAAAACTATCACTCACCCTTGGTAGGATTTTCAAAGAGTTGAATTAATAACCTCTTAAAAAGGATGGCAAATAGCATCTGTAATGGAAAGGTTTCACAGCATCCTCCAAAAAGTTTAGAAAAAATCTTGGAATGTGACTTACATGCTAAAATTTGAGGATTTACATAGTATTGTTCACTTTGATTCATGTTAAAGTGTTTCACAAGTATTCAGTATTTGGTTATACCTTTCCCCTGGGCCATCTCTATGCCAAGCATTTTAAGTTACAAGGAAGCACTGTGGTTAAGGTGATGGGTGATTCTTTTTAAATTTTTTTTTAGTTTTTAAAGATTTTATTTATTTTAGGGAGAGGGGAAGGGGAGAGGCAGAGAGGGAGAAAGACATCAATGTGTGGTTGCCTTTCACCTGCCTTCAGCTATGGACCTGACTAGAGACATGGTTTGCAACCTGGTTATATGCCCTGGCTGGGAATCGAACAAGGGACCTTTGGGTTCGCAGGCCAGCGCCTTACCCACTGTGCCACCATCCAGGCCTCTTTTTTAATTTTTAAAAGGTTTATTGATTTTAGAGATAGAAAGGAAGGAATATATATAAAGAAAAACAATGTCAATAAACTGAGAAACTTCTTCCTATTACTAGTGGTAACTTCCATCCATGGTCAAGTTTTAGCAGATGTTTTATCAAGTTTTTCCATTTGGTGGTGGTATAAATTGGTTTGAGAACAATTAATAAATAATAAATAATAAAGTAAAAAACATTACCAAAAAGTAAATCCATCACTTCACTGATACTCCATGGATCATTAAGTTCAGCACTTACACCAAAAATATTTGTATAATCCTCCAAGGTTGATGCAGGGTCATTTTCCGTTCACTTTTCTTCAAATCACTTTCACTATCAGATTCTTTCACATTTCCTTTTTGCTGTTTTGGTGGTCTAACATCAGATTCATAACTATCTTATAATATCACTGTTATATACTTCAAAGTCACTTGGACAGTCAGAAAAAGCATCCATATATAATTCATTGAAAGATTCTTCACCATTGCAATGCACCATATTTGATATAAAATCGTGATAGAACCTGGGATATCAAGAAAAATAATTTTGTTATAATAAAATATATATGGTTAAATACAATTAAGAAAATTTTTACAAAATCCTTTATTACTCTGCTTTAAAAATTGTGTAAGATAATGCAAGATTAAATATGAAGTTTTTTGGTGACCAATCAGCAACGTGTTAAAATTGAATTTATTGGGGTGACGTTGGTTAATAAAACTACATAGGTTTCAGGTGTACAGTTCTATAATACATCATTTGTATGTTGTGTTGTGCTCACCACCCCAAGTCAAGTCTGCTTTCATCACCATATATCTCCCCCTTTAACCCCTTTTTCTACCTCTCCCCTTTCCCTCTGGTAATCTCTCTGTAAAGACAGGGAGAGGCGGAGGGGAAGGAGAAGGAGAAGGAGAGATTGATGGCCTGTGCTCGCCCCAACTGGGAATGGACCTGGCAACCCTTTGGTATATGGACAGCACTACAGTCACCTGAGCTACCTGGCCAGGGCCTTCTTCCCAGTTTTTAATTGACTTGTTTGGTGTTAAGTTTTATGAGCTCTTCATATGAGTATATTTTGGATATTAACCCAAAGTCCCATTTTGTATGATACTGGAAAATCACTTAACATTTTTGAGCCCTGGTCTCCCTAACTGCAAGGTGAGAATAACCATGTTTCCTCTCTACTTATTTCATGGGGTTATTTAATGGTGCCACATCCCATTAAGCAGAGCACAAGCACTCACCATAAATAGATGATTGCAGTCATTAGACGAAAGTACCCTTTACTGTATGTATGCTTATTGTAAAATGAAGGAAAAATAATTATCTTCCTTTTTATTTTGTTTATTAATGGAACAAAGGCATTTTTTAAAAAAGATTTTATTCATTATTTTCAGAGAGAAGGGCAGGGAGGGAGGAAGAAAGGGAAACATTAGTGTACGGTTGCCTTTTACCTGCCTCCAGCTAAGGATCTGGCTGGAGACATGGTTTGCAACCTGGTTATGTGCCCTGACTAAGAATCGAACTAGCGACCTTTGGGTTTGCAGGCATGTGCCTATCCTCAGCCATACCACGGTGTTGTTTTTAAATACTTTATTTTAATACTATAGATTATGTGATTTAAATGTCTGGTTTTCTGTGTATAGTGATGTTTGATGTCATAGCTGGTTAATTTTCAGAAGCAGAGTGTGTACACCTTATACTGCAGTGTGATGTTTGTTGCAGGTGATAACTTTGAATTTTTTTTGAATTTTTTTTTTTTTACTGCGTTGTTAACCTTGATTAGGTCTTTTCAGGCAAAAACAGCCTGGCTGATGAAGTTTATCCCAGAAGGAATGCTGGCTCTTCCCTTTTGTGATTGCCATAGCTGTGGTCGCTCACGTGGTTTGGGTCCTTGCAGGGACTCCTATGACCATTTGTCCGTGTTCTGAAGGTCTGCTTTGGCTGAGTGAAAAGGGGAGTTTAGCCAGTGGGTAGCGCCTGAGGACACTTGCTCCTCCATCATACCTGGCATTGATGTGTAACTCACTGACACTTTACACATAGCCAGTGGCCATCTGCCTAGGGAGAGCTGGTAACATTTAGATTTTTTTTTTTTTTTTTTTTTTGATGTTTGTTTCAGTATTTTTTCCCAATGTCTCAGTATTTTCTTCTTGAGTTCTAGTGAGTTTTTAGTGCTTCACTCTGTGAACTCCTTGAGGCTTTAAAAGAGTCCCCTTGCCTCCCATTCCCCTCCTGCTGTTGGGTTTTATGTTTCCTGAAGGAACTCAGAATTTGCCACATCATTCCTGGCCTCTTTATTGGAAGCACACTTTAATGATAGGATACCCACGGATTGAATCGGGTCTCTTGTTTCTTGCAGCCTTGAAGCAGGTGTCCCTGTCCGTGAGGAGCAGTCAGCTGCCTGGACACATCTTTTCCGCCTAACCTTGAGAGGCTCCAGAAATATTTTTTTTTTTTTTTTTTTTTTTTAAACCTGGTGACAGATTGCTGGTGCAGGAGGCGGGCTGGCTTTCTACGTGGTTAGTTCTGCTCAGTGAGATTCTACTTGCTGAGATACTGATTTTATTAAGCACTTTATATTTGGAGAGTTGTCTAATATTCATGAAGTCAGCTCTTAGAGTTTCCTCTTTTATAATTCTGAGTGAGGAGGCAAAGGAAACTGCAAACTCTAGGGTGAGATGTTTGTTTCAACAAGAACTGTTTTTTTCCCATGCTTAATGCAAAATTTGTTTATCACACACAGAATCAATTTGTGAAGATGCATATCTCAGAGGATTTGAATGAGTCAAGGCATGTTTTCCAGCCACCCATTCAGTGAATTATTTAAAAGCGTAAGATGACATTGGCTTGTAGACTTTGAGTGTGGGAGTAGGATGGGGCTGTCTTGGCTCCCTGGTGGGAGCAATATGCCTATTGGGTGGGGCTCCTGTTAGTCATTGCATACAAGGGACACAGAGCCTGTAGAGGTTTCCACTGCTCAAGGTCTGCCTTCCTGGTGGCCTGGGTAATGCATGTTCAAAGGCAAGGAAGGACTTGACCTTTTTTTTTCCCCCTTTTTTGTTGGTGTTTCAGTACCAATGACTATAGTGTTGTGTTAGCTCAATGTCTGAGCCTTAGACATGTTACATTATATAACTGTTGCCTGGAGCTGTTGTTCATTTGTGATGAATCTTTTAGTCTGTGTTTAAGGTTCTCCCTTTGCAATGCTCTGTAGAGACAAGTAGAAGCTTCCTGTTGACTCTTATGTTCTAGTTTTCCATCAATGTTAGGATTAAGTAATTTAGACCCTGTAAGGTTAATATTTAAGGTTTAATTATTCCATTCCCTTTCTTGAAACATGTGATTTTAGAAACAATTTTGTTGTAATGGTACCATTTGCTTAAATGCACCATTAAGTAGAAGAAACAGTGAATGAAAAGAGACCTGGGACTTCATGAAGCAATGTTGGAAGACAACCTGAGTCCTGGTTAGCTCCATGTTACTAGTATTTTTCACAATTTGCTTGAACATGGTATGTTAAATAAAGTTGCTTAGCTAAGCTTCAGACATTCCCAAGGGCAGATGGAAGCATTGTTGATGGGGTTTCTTAATACCTTACCAGGTTATTTCATGGACTGGGGCCAGCCGTAGGAAAACTTTGTACTGACGAGAGGTGTGGCTGGAGCTGCAGTATATGGTCTGGACCGGTTGGAGCAAGAGGAATAGGCCTGAGCTATGTGAGAGCTGTACAGTAGGATGGCAGCATCTGTTCTTTGCAGGGTAGCTCTAGTAACAGTGCAAGATCTTCCTTTACATGTCCCTCTCTGCTTAGTCAGTGCCCTGCTGCCCACTAATCAGCATGCAAGAACAGTTGGTTGGGTCCTGGGCGCACGTTTCTCCAGAGGCCACACAGGTGTGCTTCTTGCCCAGTGAGTATTAGGGAAGGGCTGTGCTGGTTTGGACACCTGCTTCTGACCCTGGCCCTGGGTGTGGTATGTGCTTGGCCATCACAAAGCCTACTTCTTTTAAAAAATTCTGTCATTTATCCAGTAATCCATTCCTAGGAAACCATACTTCATGCTTTTATTCATACACACACACACACACACACACACACACACACACATATATAAAATATGGGGTTTATAGCCCCAGTCAGGACACATATAAGAGTCAATTAATGAATATATAAGTAGAACAACCAGTCTCTCTCTCTTCTTCTTAAAAAATAAATTAAAAAAATAAATTTAAAAGAACAGTTTTATTGCAGTATAATTGACTCACCATATAGTTCACCCACTTAAAGTGGATTTTATTGTAATCACAGACATGTGCAGCCATCACTAGAGTCAAATCAATTTTAGAATATTTTCATCATCTCAGAAAGAAATCCATTCCCTTTTGTTGTCACTCTTCATTTTTCCTTCCCCAGTTCTACACAAACCACTGTCTATGGATTTACCTATTTTGCACATTTTGTATTATAGAATCAAGCCCTATGTGGCACCACAGGAAACCTGTGCACATTTGTATGTGGATATTTGTCAGGAATGCCCATGGCAGCATTATTTGTAATGTCAGAAACAAACAAAAAAAAGAACACATGTCCATAATATATCTTACAGGTATGTTAAAGAGGTTATATAAAACGTTTCATTTTAAAAGTTTGATATGGGTTTACTTAAGTGAGACTGCATGTGCACACTTATGAGATGAGAATCAATTACTTGAGTAATAAAGGTTTGCAGTGAAAGTCCTTTCCATCTTTGCAGCAGTCTTTAGATCTATCTCCTGAGGCAGCCGTTGGAACTGGGTCTATCGAAGCTTGGTGTACAGTATATCCCAGAGGCCCTCCAGTTGTCACTATGGGTTCTGCTGTCTACCTAGTGTAAAGTCTGCCACTCCTTGCTGGAGCTGCTGCTTTTAGTAGTGCTACCTTCTCTCTGCTTGCTTTTGGAGGGAGGGAGTGTGGGGTGTTCTCATCAACAATGCTGTCATTTCCTCCTTTCTTTATCACAAAATCCAGTGCCACTTTTATCACCAGCTGTTGCCCCATTTCTTGGCTCCCCTTTGCAGTACAACTCCTCCCAAAGAGAATATTCTCTTTTTGAGAAACTTATTGAGATATAATTCAAATACAATGAAATTCAACAATTTTAAGTACAAATGTAATGCTTTAACAAATTAACACAGTCATGTTCATGATGTACTGACATGTACAGTACCACCACAATAGTGACATCTACATTTTCCTCAAATGCCATGTTCTCACCACCACAGTAGTGACATAGAATATCTCCATTAGACCAAAAAATGTAACATTGTCATCAGTTCTTTCCTCCTATCCTTTGGACCCAGGAAACCACTGATAATGCTTGGTCACAATAGGTTGTCTTTTTCTAGTGTTTAATATTATAAATGGAATCATACAGTATGAAATCTTTTGTGACTTCTTTTAAGTAGTATGCTATTCCAATGGATATATATGCTTATGCAACAGTTGATAAACACCTGCAGTTTCCAATGTATAACTTGTGAATGAAGCTGTTCCGACTAACTAGTTGCATACAATATCCTGTGTGGCTATGTTTTACCCTTTTTTGGCAAAATATGATTGGGATTTCTGGGTGATGAGGTAGGGGAATGTTTTAACTTTTTATTAATCTGCCACACTGTGTTCCAGAATGACTGTATACAATAATTTCATGTTCCCACCAACACTGAACAGGAGTCCAGTTGCTATTTATTCTCACAATTGCTTAATATGTCAGTCTTTTAACTTTGGTCATTCCAGAGGTTACCTAATGGCATCCCATTGTGGGTTTAATTTCCATTTCCCTAATGACAGTTTTTGATTATCTTTTCATGTACTTAAAAACATTTTTTTAAGTCACCCATGTATCTTGTTTTGTGAAATATCCATCCCTTCATATCTGTCATTTTTGTACATTTTCAAAAAATTGGGTTGTCTTACCAAGAACTTTAAAAATATATTCTATTTCTTAGTGAGTCCTTTATATATTTATGTTGTGCAAATATTTTCTCCTACTCTGTGGCTTCCCTTTTCATTTCCTTAACAGTGTCTTTTAAAGAGCAATGTTTTTTAATTTAATAAAATACAACCTAGAGTCAGGTGAAAGGCAACCACACATTGATGTCTCTCTCCCTCTCTGCCTCTCTCCCTTCCCCTCTCTCTAAAAATAATAAATAAAAAAAATACAACCTAACAATTGTTTTTCTTAGATACTTCATGCCTTAGGGGGGAAAAAGATTTATTTATTATTTTTAGAGAGAGGGGAAGGAAGAGAGATATCAATGTATGGTTGCCTTTCACCTGCCTCATGCTACGGACCTGGCTGGAGACCTGGCTTGCAACCTGGTTATGTGCCCTGGCTGGGAATCAAACCAGTGACCTTTGGGTTCTCAGGCTGGCGCCTTGTCCACTGTGCTACCAGCCAGGGCACTTCATGCTTTTTATGTCTTAAGAAATCTTTGGCTAATTCAATGCCACAGAGATTTTACCTTTCTTTTTCTTTTCTTTTTTTGGACATTATGTAGTTTTGGCTCTTTTATTCAGTTCCTTATTGTTTTGCAATCATTTTTGCTTAAGGTGAGGATAAAGGGTTTTTGTTTGTTTATTTTGCATAAAGACCTTTATTGAAAATTAATTGAGTGTAAATGTCTGGGTTTGTTTCTGATCTACACATCAGTCTTTATACCAGTATCATAATGTTTTGATTATTGTAGCTTTAAAGTAAATCTTGAAATCGGATAGCTTTCTGCTCTTTCAACATTGCTTAGGCTATAATAGGTCTCTTCATTTACATATACAGTTCAGAATCACCTCATTAGTTATGATGAAAGCTGGGATTTTGATTGAGATTGTGTTGAATCTATAGAAAATTTTGGAGAAAACTGGCATCTTAACAAAATGGAATTTTATGTTTTTTTTTAAATTGATTTTTTATTGTTTTACATTTATTCCATTTTCCCCCCATTGCTCTCCCCTGCCCCACCCTCCCCATCCCACTCCCACAACCAGTTCCCATGTGCTGTCTCTATGGGTCATTTATACTAGTTCCTTGACTAAACTGTTCCTCTTCTTTGCCTCTTTCTCCGGCTACCCCCTCCTCTGTGCAAACTCTGTCTGTTCCTTGTTTCCATGCCTCTGGTTCTATTTTGTTTATTTGTTTTGTTCATTAGTCTCCTGTATTCGGTGAGATCATATGGTATTTGTCTTTGGCCACCTGGCTTATTTCACTAAACAGAATTTAACTCTTCAGTTCCATCCATGTTGGCACAAAGGGTTTTGGGATTAGAATAATACTGGCCTCATAGAAAGAGTTTGGGAGTCTTCCCTCCTCTTGGACTTACTGGAATAGTTTGAGAAGGATAGGAGTTAGTTCTTCCCTATGGTAAAATGCTCCTGTGTAGCTATCCGGTCTGGGACTTCAGTGCACTGGGAGTTTTTTGATTACTGCTTGAATTTCACTAGTTGTTATTGGTCTTTTCAGGCTTTCTGCTTCTTGATTCAGTTTTGGAAGATTAAACACTTCAGAAACTTGTCCATTTCACCCAGGTTGTCAAATTTCTTGTCATGTAGTTGTTTGTAGTAATTCCTTACAATTCTTTGTATTTCTGAGATATTGGTTGTGATTTCCCCTCTTTTGTTTCTGATTTTATTTATTTGGGTCCTTTCTCATTTTTTCTTGATGAGTGTGGTTAAAGGCTTGTCAATTTTTGTTTATATTTCAAAGAACCAGCTGAATTTATTGATCCTTTGAATTGTATTTTTAGTCTCTGTCATTTAATTCTGCTCTGATCTTGATTATTTCCTTCCATTTGCTCTGGGCTTTGTTTGTTGTTGTTCTTCTAGTTCTTGTAGCTTTATAGTTAGGTTGTTCATTTGAGAATCCTCTATCTTTTTCAGGTAGGCCTGTATTCCTATGAACTTACCTCTCAGAACTGCTTTTGCTGTGTCCCATAGGTTTTGTGCTCTTGTGTGTTCATTTTCATTTGTTTCCAGAAACTTGTTGATTTCTTTCTTGGTCTCATTGTTAACTTACTCTTTACTTAATTCATGTTTTCAGTCTCCATGAGTAAGAATGTTTTGGGGGCTTTTTCCTTGAGATTGGTTTCTAGTTTAAAGCCATTGTGATCTGAGAAGATGCTTGGTATGATTTAAATTTTCTTGAATTTGTTGAGGCTTGTTTTGTGGTCTGTCTTTGAAAATGTCCCATGTGCATTTGAAAAGAATGCATCTTTTGCTTCTTTAGGGTGAAAAGTTCTGTATATATCAGTTAAGTACATTTGATCTAAAGTGTTTGTTGTTCAATGCCATAATATCCTTGGTGTTTTATTGCTAGGAAGATCTGTCCATTGTTGGTAATGGGGTGTTAAAATTTCCTACTTTGAGTGTGTTGCTGTCGGTATCTTTCTCGAAGTCCTCCGAGAATTTCCTTATATATTTGGGTGCTCCTCTGGTGGCTGTGTGTATGTTTACAAGAGTTATATTTTCTTGATGGATTGGTCCCTTAAGTATTCTAAAATTACCTTGTCTTTTTTATGGTCTTTGTCGTAAAAATCTACTTTTTCCAATACAAGTATTGCTACCCCAACTTGTTTTTTTGTGTCAGTTTGCTTGAAAATTTTTTTCCCCATCCCTGTGATTATATATTTTTTCTGAGGTGGGTCTCTTGTAGACAGCATATATGTGGGTCATGTTTCATTATCCTTTTTGATACCCTATGTCTTTTGATTGGTGCATTTAATTAATTTACATTTAAGGTTATTATTGATAGGTACTTATTCATTGTCATTTTCCCCTTTTGATCTGTGTTCCTCTCTGTCCCTCCTTGTTTCTTCCTCTTTTTTAAAGCAGACCTTTTAGTACCTCTTGCAATGCTGGTTTGGTGGAAATGTGTTCTTTTAGCCTTCATTTGTCTGGGAACCTCCTTATTTCACCTTCCATTTTGAATTTGAGACCCTTGCTGGGTAGAGTAAGTAGTCTTGCAGACTTTAGTTATTCATTCCTTAGAATATTTTTTTGCCATTTCCTTCTGGCTTATAGTGTTTCTGTTGAGAAATCATTTGATAATTTTATTGGAGCCCCTTTTTATGTTGTTAGCTGTTTCTCTTGCTGCTTTGAAGACTCTCTCCTTATCTTTGAAATTTGCTGCTTTAATTATGATGTGTCTTGGAGTGGGCCTGTTTGGTTTCATCATCATTGGGGACCCTCTGTACCTCCTGAACTTGAATGACTTTTTCTCTCATCAAGTTAGGGAAATTTTCTGTCATTACTTTTTCAAACAGGTTTTTTTCCCCTTGCTTCTCTTCTTCTGGTATCCCTCTGATATGGATATTACTAGGTTATTTCATGTTGTCCTGTAGGTCTCTTAAAACCTCTTCATTCTTCTTCAGCCTTTTTAAATTTTTTTCCAACGTCTGAGATTTTTTTTTTCCTACGTTTACCTCCAGTGTATCTTATTGATCTGGTCCTCTGCTTTCTCTAGCCTGCTTTCGATTCCTTCTACTATGTTCCTCGATTAGGAAATTATAGTCTGTACTTGCTCCTAATTGTTATTGATAGTTTCTGTGTCCTTTTTAAGGGTGTTGTAGTTCTCACTAAGTTCCTTGTAGCTTCCCTGGAGTTGTTTTTTATTCTCTAGTGCTCCCTGAGCTCATTCAGCTTTTCTGTTGTCATTATTTTGAATTCCATGTCTGCTAGTTTGCTTGCCTCTGTTTCATTTAGCATTCTTTCTGGGGATTCCTTCTTTCCTTTTGATGCGAGGTTGTTTCTTTGTTTCCCTACTTTAGGTGACTCTTCTTGTTTCTGTTTCTTAGGCTGGACTGCTTTGACTTCGTGTCTTTGTGATGTGACTGTCCTGTGGTGGTGTATTTTCTTTACTTCTCTGGTCCACCTCTGATGACATCAGATCATGTCTGGGTCTAGTCAGCCTGTTGGAGCCCACCAGAGATACACTGTCTTTGTTGATGTCCTTTAGTTTTTAATCCAGTTAATATGTGATCAACTATTACATGAGGCACTGCTGGGCAGGGCAGGTTAATCCAATTGTAATTCAGTCAACCTGTGATCATGGATCAGGTTTAAGCACTGCTGGGCAGGGCAGATTAATACATTCGTAATCCAGTCCGTCTGTGATCAGCGGTCTGAGTTAGGCGCTGCTGGGCAGGACAGATTAATTCAGTTTTTAATCTAGCCGGTCACCAAGGGGCAGGACAGATTGATTCCTTTGGGCGGGGCTATGACGTCCCTTCCGGTGGAAGCCGCTTGGAGTAGAGAAGTCCACCTGGGTGTGGGCAGTGAGTCAGCACTGGGATTCCGTAGGCTGCTCATTCGTTTCTCTCCCCAAAGCCGCCACCCCAAACTCTCCTTAAGGGTCTCTAGTTCACTCTACCCTCCTCCTCCTGAATACCAGGGTAAGTTGGTGCCATTATATTTTTTGTGTGTGGTCCATTTAAGAATTCCGTATCTCTTTCGAGATGGCAAAGCCTGGCGGTTTTTGTTTTTCACAGCCTCATGGTGTTGTTTTACTCTCAGCTTTGTTGCTGTAGGCTGGGTATCCCAGCTGGGGGTTTAGAACCCAGTTTTCTCAGGTGGAGCCCCTAACTGTTGACATGTTTCTTCGTCCCTTCAGCTCCCACCCTTGGGAGCACGTTCCCCGCCTTCCCTCCCCCAGTTCTTTGCCCTACCTACCAGTCATGTTGTGGTGAAGCGGACTCTTCTGTCTGTGGTAATAAGGCGTCTTTATAGCTGGCTGGTGTCCTGTTGGTAATTCCAGATGATTTCTCCTCCATTAGTTGTAATTCCAAATTGGTCCTAGGGGGAGATTGGTGTAGCTCCACTTACTCGCCCGCCATCTTGGAACCAAATTTTATTTTATTTTATTATTTTTTGAGAGGTTTTGCACATGTTTTCTAAGTACATGTGTTATTCCTAATTGATTTGGGGGATACTATTGTAATTGTTTTTATATTTTTATTTGAGCTTCCTATTGTCTGTTGATAGAACATAGAAATATAATTGGTTTTTAAAAAATTACCTGCCTTGCCACTTTGTTAATAAGTTCACTTACAGTATTTTTAAAAAATATTCCATTGAATTTTCTACATAGATGGTTGTGTTGAATGTGAGTAAAGGACAGTTTTACTTTGTCCTTTCCGTTCTTTATGCCTTCCATTTTGTTTTCATGTCGTCTTGCACTATGTAGGGACTGCAGTACTCAATAAGTTGACAGTGGGAATATTTGTCTTGTTTACAGTTTCAGGAGAAAAATTTGGAGTCTTTCACAATTAATGTTACCTATTGAGTTTCAGTACACTTTTTTGGTAGACAGTTTTCATCTTTTCTTAGTTTTTAAAAATATGAAGGGAATAGATTTTTGACCTGTGCTTTTTGTCTTATCTATGCAAATGGAAATTTAAAGTGCAATAGGGAAGTCAGAGGAACCAAAAAAATTTTTTTAAGCTATAACTGAAAAATCTTTGGCCAGATTGAATCAGAAATAAAGGAGGAATTGAAATGTCAGCATCAGGCACAAGAGACACGAGAGTACATCACTATGATTCTATAGCTTTTAAAAGAATAAGGATAATAACTTTATGGCAGTAAATTTGACAGTTCAGATGAATAAACAAATTCTGATGAAATAGACAAATTCCTTAAAAGATACGAACTGTCTAAGCTCATGGTAGAAGGAATGGTTCACCTGAATTGCTCTGAAATAGTTCACCTGAATTTCTCTGTATCTATTCAAGAAATCAAATGTTTAATTAAAATTCTTGACACAAATAAACTTGGAGCACCAGATGGCCTTGCCTGTGATTTCTATCATCCATTAAAGCATAGGTAATGTTAGCGGTGCATAGGTTCCTCCACAGCACAGGAGGGGACGCACCATAATTAGAAAAGGCTATGATGAAAAAGCAAAACTATGTTAACAACCACATGAATATAGCTGGAAAAAAGTACAAACTTTGTACCAAATTGAATTTCACTCCCGTGAGAAGGCAAAGTAGCAAAAAGTCTGAACTTGACCAGCTGCTGCCTAATGAGAAGCATTTTAGTGCATTCACAGAGAAAAGTATGAGGTTTATTCCCGAAGATTCACTGTTCATGTTTTTCAAGGAAGTACCTCAAACTCTGAGAAAGGAATCAAATTGCAGTGACTTGTCAAGTCACATTCCCCTCCATTCCTCCTTCCCATGCATTTTCTCTGTCCAATGGGCTGTTTTGCTCGCTAAGTAGGAAGGACTCTCTTCCTTGCAAAGATGCCCTGGAACTGTGTATTATAGGGCTGTTTCAGGCCTGGGGAATCTGTAAGTCAGGTGTGGCTCGAACGTGAACATAGGCATCGAACAGCTCCACCACTCACTGGCTGAAATTGTTGAGCAAGTGATTTAATCTGGACCTTGGTCTTCTAGTCTGTAAATTGGGAATAACCACCATCCTCCTGGGCCATTTGGAGCTCAGGCAAGTGCTTGTTACACATTAGCAACTATAATTAATGACAGTATCACCACCCCCCCCCCCTTTCAGTCAATGACTGGGGTTTAACACTCTATTTCAAATTACATTTGCACAGTATTTTCATATGTTATTTTATTTAGAGCCTCTAACCAGTCTTGGCTGAACAGATGGAATTATTTCCCCTCTACATATGAAGGGAAGAATTGAGATGATCCAAAGACAAGCCTCCCTGGGAAAGCCTGGCAAATAGCCTCCATCTGGGTACCATCCTTGGGGCCACAACAGAGTCATTAAGCTTCAAGTTAAACTAACTTAGATTTTATCCTCTTGAGGGTAAAATAATTCAGTCTTATAAAATCACCTATGAATAAAGGAGTCTTGTACTTCCTTTATCTAAAAGCTGTTCAGCTTCTTTAAGATAGACCCTTGGTAATTCTTCAAGGTCTCCCAAGTATATGTCTGAGAGACTGCTTCTGAGAGAACACTGAAGGACGAAGGAGGGTCAGGCATGTAAGAATAAACAGAAACATGAGTGAAGGCTTATTTTTCCTTACATTCACACCTGTGATAAACTTTAATTTATAAATTAGGCGCAGCAAGATTAGTAATAACTGATAATAAAATAGAATAGTTGTAACGAAGTACTGTAGTAAAAGTCACATGAATACGGTCTCTTGTTGTACTGTAGTTACCTCTTTACTCAAAGGTAACACACTATGGTTTCTCTTTGGCATTTCCAAATTGCCAGCATCACTACCCTTGGTCCTTGGGGCCATTATTAAGTAACATAAGGGCTACTAGAGTAGTTGCAGTACCTCAGCAGTTGATCTGATCACCAGACTAGACTGTCTACTGAGTGACCAATGGGATGGTACATATCCCTGGCAGCACAGAGCAAGATTTCATCATGCTACTAATAATGATGTGCAGTTTAAAACTTAAAATTATTTCCGGAATTTTCCTTATTATAGATTTTTGACTGCGGTTGATCATGGGTAACAAACTGCAGAAAGCAAAACCTCTGATAAAGGGTGACTATTATATTCTGTATAAACAGTTTCTCAGAATATTTTCAAAAGTTTATTTATTTGTAGAGAGGAAGGGGGAGAGAGAAACATCAGTTTGTTCCACTTACTAATGCATTCATTGGTTGATGCCTGTATGCGCCCTGACTAGGGATCAAACCTATGACATTGATGTATAGAGATGATGCTTTAATCAATGGTGCTACCCAGCCAGGGCCTCTCAGAATATTTTGAATGTTGGAGTTTTAACATGCAATTGTGTATTTCCTTGGACTATTTAGTATTTAATTTTAATGATGATTGTACTGAGAAGTGTACCTGTAGGGGCCCATAAATTGATTTTTACAACCCAAAATATCACCTTTGTTTTTTATCTTTAAAATGTCACACCTGAAGCTTGGGTGTTTATTTTTGCCTAGTTTTCTGTGTAATGCTTTCAGAAATATTGTAGAAAGGAAAGAAGGTAAAAGCATGTTTTTCTTCACATCACATCCTGGAAGAAGATTAAAGATAGGGTATGGACATTTATGATCCTTAAAGGGATGGTAGCTGGGTGTTACTATAAAATGTCAGTTTTTCTTCCTTTCATTCATCCCCTCACCTCTTTCTGTTTAGTTCATGTCATGCCATCTCTTTGAAAGTTTAGTCCAAAATACACCTGTTTATACTTTGCTACTACTGGTTTATCTTAGACTAAATGATTTTGTTCCAGGATCTCAAAATCTCCAGGGAATTCCACATTTTTTTCCTCCAAGGTGAAATAGACTGTGTTTTTCAAAGACGGATGTATGTTCTGACACTGATGATACCTTCTTGGACTTGTTTTGCTTTACCAGAACTATGTGGCCTGTCTTCTCTGAGGGGCTGCTTTCCCCAGGCTGCAGGCCCTCCACACCATTTTCTCTTCTGTTGTGATTTCTTGGTTCGTGGAGCCAATCTGTCCCTAGTACCCAGGGCTTTGAAGCCAGGTAGGTGCTAAGTCACAGGAACCTTGAAATGGGTGGGCCCAAGAGGGGATCAGGTGACCATGTGAGAAGGGGATGGAGCCAGCTGTCTGTGGTTTGGTGAAGGCCCAGAGATACTGGTGGAGGACTGCAAATGCGTCAGGCTCATTGTTGTGTACTACACTTTGCTGTCTTGTGGAGTTTGCACAAAGTTAATTAATCCACGGGCCTTATTTTGCTTTCTATAGGTACACAATTATGCATAGTGGTATATCCAGAGGATTAAAAGCATATTCGCATACATGGATTTGCTCTCAGCTGTTATTGGTGGGATTTAAGGCATGGATGGGGTACAGAGTGGGGGTTGGGTGGTCCTTGCTTTAACTGGAATTTTTTATGTCATTATCCACTATTTATAGCTTTCAGAAATCAACTGGTATCATTGTACATATGTTTAGAGCCATTGCTAAGATGATGAGCGTCAGTCTCACCATCCACACAGTCCTTCTGGAAGGTAGGGGTAGCTTAGCACGGGGTCTGCTCATAAGAGGGTATCATGGGTGCATGCTGCAGGTTGCCCTGTTTCAATTTACATTGTTTGCTCCGTTTGCTCCCTTTTAGCTTGATTGCCTGATTACTTCACCTAATAACTTAGAAAAAATTGGTGATGCTTTTAATATGGAGAGAAACAGAATTCAAGCATTGTTATGCCTTTTCCATGTCATGGCTGCAGCAGAACTTCATTCTTTTTAGTTGCTCTGAACCTATCTTATTCTCTTTAGAAATAGAACTGTGGCCCTGACTGATGTGGCTTAGTTGGTTGGGCATCATTTTGCAAACAAAAGGTCACTGTTTCAATTCTTGGTTGGGGCCCATGTTTAGATTGTGGGTTCAGTCCCAGGCTGGGGTACCTATGAGAGGCAATCAACCTCAGTGTTTTTCTCTTACACTAATGCTTCTCCTTTTTCCTCCCTCCATTCTTTCCTTCTCTCTAAAAATAAATAAATAAAATCTTTAAAAAGAAAAAAACAGGCCTGTAGACTAAGGCTTTAGATATTCCTTAGTATAAATCTCAATTTTTAAAAACTTGACAATATTGCATATAAACAGTGTTATCCATGTGGCTTGGATTATAATTTATGAATTTTTTCTGGGTTAGGGAAGTCATTTATATTACTCTCTGGGCTCGTTGGTACATTTTTAGTCTGTCTGGATTATAAAAGTAAAGTGTTCTAGTGCTTCACTTGGGTGCTAATATTCACTGGCCACATTGCTGTAATTTTTTCAGAAAAAACAAAACAAAACAACTATAAACCTTTTTTGCGCATGGACTTCCTAGAAATTGGGTAAAAGCTATGGGTTTTCTCCTGAGGAAAATGCATACATCTATTCCTATGTGATTTAGGGAGTCTCAGAGCTCACTGGACCATTGTCCTCTCATCTTGGCTCAGGTGTCCTTAAACTTTATCCTTAGATGTTTACCCAGAAGAGCTTCATATTATTATTTGAGTTTATAGTGTGTATTTAAATGAAAGTTCTTGATTATGAATTTTTTTTTTTTTTTTTTAGAATGTACTCTTGTTCCACAAAAGAGGCTCTTACATGAAGAGTACCTTTTTCTCTTTTCCAACCACTCTCTTGATAATTTTATAATACAGGCCATATGCCCTAATCAGAAGTAAAAGAGGGCATGCCTATGAATGACTACGCTATGTGAAGCTTCATTAAATTGTTAAAAGCATTTATAGTTAGTTTCTTCTACTTTTAGTTGTATACCGTAAGGGGAATTCTTAAATATATGAGGTATGTCCAGAAGTTATCTAACCATGTAATATGAAAAGTGGGCACATTTATTGAAGAAGATACAAGAACCATTGTACGTAGGACAGTGATGCCTCAGTTTCCTTCAAAGTAGGCACCTTGGAACTTCACACAGTTCTGCCAATTGCCATCGGCTGCCCCATCATATTTTTCTGAATGTCATTGACAATCTGAAATCTCTTCCCTTTCAAAGATGGGAAAAGCCAGAAATCACAGGGTGCCAAATCTGGACTATAGAGGGGGACTGAGTCACCCAGGTGATTTGATGTTTTGTAAAAAATTCTACCAAGAGGTGAGACATGAATGGGTACATTGACTTGATGAAGCCACCAATCACCAGCTGCCCATAGCTGTAGCCTTCTGAATCATCCAGATAGTTTCTGCAGAAGAATGCTTACTCTATTGTTTTGTTTTTATTTAGTTTTGAGGTAGATGTGAATTTCTTCTTAGTTCTGAGAGACATGCAGTGTGTCTGCCTATGCCACCATCTTGGCCAGAAGTTCATTCCCTCACTCTTTTTGAATGCTGCGGCCACACTATACATGCTCACTCAGTGGCATCTACCACCCCCACTGGCTAGTACAGTGAAGTTGTCATTGTTCACACATGCATGTTCCAGTCCCCTCTCCTTGGCTGCCAAGTTACATTGCTGTCACACAAACTTTTCGTTATATAAACAATGTCTGGAATTTTTGGGGGGCAGACCTCATGTATTTTGGGGCAAAGGCTACTATACCATTCAACCGTACTAATGCTTTCTCAAGGTAAGTGTATATTCTTATATTTTTCTCTTTAAATTTAGGTGTAACATAGACATGAATAAAATGCACAGGTGTTAAGTGTACAGTTTGAATGTGTGTATACACCCATATGTAATTCCTACTTCCTTCAAGATATAGACCATTTCCACAAGCTCCTTTGCAATCAACCCACCTTCCTGGTTGATTTTCTGTCACTGTAGTGTAGAATTGCCTGTCAGTTCTACATCTAAGCAGAGTTGCACTGTATGCAGATGGCATGCACTCATCTGTGTCTGGGCATTTCTCTCTGGAATTCATCCATTCTGAAGTGTATACAATAGTTATTGTGGAGTTGTCACCTATGGTGTGATCACTGCACAGCTTACTTATCCATTGATCAATTGATGGACACTTGGGGTATTTGAACTTTCTGGCCATTATAAATGAAGTTGCTTTGCCCCTTCGAAAGGAAATAGGGTATTTGGATAAATGTATATTAAATATATTCTCTTAGTTAATGCCTTCTTAAATAAAGAAAAAGAACCTAATTTCTCCAGACACTTTTCTGTACACCTAGGGGAAATTTTTATTTGGTTTTGCAAAGGCGAGCAGTCTGGTTTGAGGTTTTCATTATGTCAGGCTGTGGTCAGTGCTTTTATTGCATCCTGAGCTGATGATGCCAATATCTTAGGAAAGGCTGGGATGCAGGAGATCTGCCTGAGGTGTTCCTAAGGAAACAGGAACTGCCTGTTGTGTCACAGGAATTTACAAACACCTGTTCAACATAGCCATTGCTACTCACCATGCTGTTGGCAGCCAGGATATAGCAGGCTGTGACCTCCTGGGAGCAGTTTCTATGCCTCTTTTGCTTGTCAGCCTGTTTGCCCTAAATGTTCAGCCAAGCTCATTGCAGGTTCTGTTCTGGTAAGGTGATGCAGGGCAAGTCTGGAAGTGTCACAGGAGTCACAACATTGTTAGCCATCCCCACTTCTGAATCTGCACCTTCTGTTATCGCAAAGGCAGGTTCAAATTTATCCTCTTTTTTTTTTTTTTTAAAGATTGTTTTATTTTTGGAGAAAGGGAAGATGGGGAGAAATGTGTGGTTTCTTCTTGCACACCTTCAACTTGGGCCCTGACCTGCAACCCAGGCTGTGCCCTGACTAGGAATTGAATGAGTGACCCTTTGGTTCACAGGCGGGCACTCTGTCTATGGAGTCATGCCAGCCAGATCAGTTAATCCTCTTTTAACCACAAGAACAATGAAGAAAACATTCTTGCTGACCATCACCACAAACAGGTCTTTAGATGGGGGTATTTAGTCTCAAGTTACTTAGTTCTGGTGTTTGTGAAACCTACAGTTAAAAGAATATGAAGGATGGTGGGAGAATGTTGAATTGTGCAAATTGTCTATGAGCAATTACCCAGAGTGTTCTTCTGGTTGAGTTCAAAGGTTAAGCATCAAGAACCAGTGGACACTGGATCTCTTCCCGGTTTTTATAAAGTTATTGAGTCTGATGAGTCTCTGGGCCATAGGCCAGTTGATGGTGACTTCATCATGGGTTTATTTCTAGATGATTTAGTTGTTAGTAGTTAGGCTTGTTTTGTTCCAAGAATTCATTTAGCAAATCTTGCAATTAAGAGGGAAACTAATTTTTTACCCCATTGATTATTTAACCATAAAGAAAGCAAAGACCGTAGGGTGCTTTTTTGTTTGTTTTGTAGCCTTTTTCTGCAGAAGGTCTTATGTTTTAGAAAACTAAGAGTATTGTGAATACAGCATTCCAATTCAAAATGACAGCCAATCAGCATTCGTCAGTACCCTCCATAGTAAACATATGGCTATCCTGGTTTCAGTTTTGTCCTGGGGCACATTTCCATGTAGCACTGAGGGAAGGTCACATAGGGTTCAGCCACTCAAAGCACACATGGACATAGTGCCTCCGTGGTGCTTGGAATGGACAGGTGGATATGCAGTGCTTCATGGGAGCGGTATATACCCTGAGGTGGCACATGTGCCCATGCCAGCCCAGTGGAGGATGCATTTAGGGGCATCACTCTGTATGTCCTGGCAGCTAGGCAAGTCTCAGCATCTGCTGATGGACACAGTGAGAGGATGTGGCAACACTGATACACAGAAGGTCACTGGTGGCCTTATTTAGTGTTTGCGGCATGCCACAGTGAGCTTGGGAAGGCAGGAACCTCACGTTAAGTAGGTGTGCCTTGCATGTTGGGACTGGACACAGGTCCAAGCTTAAGTTTGAGGGAGGAGGTGCTGAGAACAAGAGGAGGAGGATAAGTCATTATTTTGGCTCCAATGATTCAAGCTCTACTCTGGCTGGTGTTACATACTGGACACCCTCACTCTTCTAGCATTGGTGAAAAGCTGAGCTGTAATTCTTCTAGTATACTCTTAAGTAAATGTATAACTACTAAACTGAAGAAATACATGCTTGTTGGAACCACTCTGCCTGCAAACAAGGAAGCACAGCCATCATGCCAAGCAGATGACTGAGGGGTGCAGCTGGTCAAACAGGAAGACATGCATGCGAATAGGCAGTCACTCACACCAGTAGTAGTATGTGGGCCCAGTATATTGATGTTAATTTTTTAAAGAGAGTTTTGGCAAGGGTATGTGGGGGGATTGGGTGCCCCATCTGCTCTCAGGGAGGACATACACGAGACAACCTTACTATAGAAGATCATTTGGTAATTTTATGTAAATGTACACCCTAACTCCCTGCTCATTTCTGCCACGAGGTTGCTGTAGGAATGTGGGTTTGTAAATGAGGGATGACAACATGGATGAGGTGGTGAGGCAGGAATGCTACCAGGGGTCGTAGGGTTGCAGGGCAGCACGTGTGGAATCCTGGTTTCCTGGAGCTCAGAGTTGCCTGTACCTGCACACTGGGCCAAGGCAGAAAAGGAAGGTGACATATACATGTTATCTTTGTTGTTGGAGCATATATTGTTCAACAGATTTAAAACGAATGAGCACGGTGCAGGTGTCGCACAGGTCACAGCTGCCTAGTGAGACCCAGCATCTATGGCACTTGCTGTGTCTGATCACATGTGATCAAGAATATGAGCTATTAGTTAAGTCTTCTCCTTGTAACATTTAATGGGAGTACTCTGCTTAATGTCTTTGCCCTGTGTTTTTCGTTTTGACATTTGGGTTTGCACTTGTTTTCTAGTGGGAAGATGCTTCTTGATACTAAAATGTTATCCTTGAATGAAACCCTTTTATCACCTCTCCTTTGGTTTGTCCAGCCATGGAATCATACCGTCCTGGGATGGCACAAGAGTGCTGATAGTTTCACAGAGTGGACTGAACCTTGGGGACATGTCGGTAATGCCCCTAAGGAGGACCTGCTTCAGCAGACAGCTTCCCTCCCCCATTCCTTGGAAGGCACCTCTTGTAAATAAGGCACCTTATGTTTTGTGGAAATTCTTGGTTCCCATCATTGTTGCAGAGTCAGTGGTTATTATAGTCAGTGGTCAGTGTAGGAACGTGCGAGGAATTTTCCATGAAGGGCCTTGGAGGTCCAGTTTTTAAGGGCATGTATGTTGGGTACTTGTGTATGTTATTCAACAAGTGTTTCTTTTAAAATTAAGTTTTATTCATTGATTTTAGAAAGAGACAGGGATATCAGTTTGTTATTCCACTTAATTTATGTATTCATTGGTTGATTCTTGTATGTGCCTGGACTGATAGTCATACCTACAGTATTGGGACGATGCTGTAACCAAGTGAGCACCCAGCCAGGGCTCAACAAATTAACTCTTGCTCTTCTCCTGGGACTAGGCCTTTACCATCCCTGAAGACAGTGGCTAAGTCTCTGGATTTTCTGGCTGTGTGGTTATGTGGCTGAAAACCTGTCAGTAATGTAACAGTTACTGCTTTTTCAAACCCAACTATCAGGAAAGGTGTCTAAGTTGAGTTTCCTGTGATGTTGGCCATCAACTTCTTAATTTAGAAACTCATAAAAGATCTACATGAGAGTCCTCAGGCAGATTGAAGCTTGTCCCACATAGTGTCCTGCCACCAAGCTGTTGCGTGTCTGCTCGTCACCCGCCAGAAGCATGAGCCTAGAGAAAACTTAGAGTGCTTCTTGGGTGAAATTACAAAAGAAACGTGAGAATGGCAGCGCCAGGGTCTCACTATTTGTGGAGACTTACTCCTGTTCTGTATGCCCACAGCTAAGGTTTACACGGAGGGTCATCTCATCTCACCCCTGAGTCTGTGTGTGTGTGAGGAACTTCACAAACAGGGCTATACACCATGGTGATGTCACATGGTTTCCTGTCTCAGGGTACTGAGGTAGCACAGACCTCTCTGAGGGGTGGTTTGGCAGATAGGGTAGTGAGAGGGCCAATATGCTGAGTACTGGGTGCAGGATCTTGGTCAGTCTTAGCTGAAGCTCAAGGGTGTCAGAGACCCCTTAATGCGAAGGCCTCATGTGCCAGTGGTTGTGCAGGAAATGAGAGCCACCTGCCTTCTACATGAGGATGGGTTGGTTGGTTGTTACATACACCCCAACTATGCAGCCACCCAAATGAAGATAGGAAATTGTGCTCCTCCTTAACCCCATATTCACTTCTAGCACCATGGGAAACTTACCCACAGCGTACTTTCATGGTGCCACCTCAGTTCATCTGCTTTCCTGCTCGAGGACATTTGGGCTGTTGGCAGGTGTGCATTAGGCAGTGGCTTTGGTGTTCTTTGCATGCATGTCAGTTGTGGGGTGTCTAGAATGACAGCTGTAGTGGAGCATGGGCAGAGCCTAATACCCACCAGTCTTTGCTCCCAAGTCAAGTCCTGTACTGTCCACCCTGGCCACTTCTCCTAGGGATCTCATAGTTTCCTGAGTGCCCAAATGGGTGGCATATCTTGTCACTTTCCATCAGCTGTGGCTCTTTGCCAGCCTGTGTTGGAAGTGGCAGGACCTCACTGTTGGAGGAGCAAAGTTATGAGAGAATGGGTCCTCAGAAAAGGACAGGGCTCATTCTGTGGAAGCTAAGGTGTGCTCGCTGAAAGCTTCAGATAACAAAATGTTTTTTATTTTTCTTTTGAAGATATTTTATTGATTATGTTATTGCAATTTTGCCCCCTCTGCCCAATATTTCCCTTCCCTGCAGCAATTCCTGCTCCTACTTAGTTCATGTCCATGGGTCATGCATGTAAGTTCTTTGGCTTCCCCATTTACTTTACTATTCTTAATATCTCCCTATTTTGTACCTACCAGTATGCTTCTTGATATTTGCACCTTTTCTCCCATTCTGCCCCTTTCTCCTCTCCATTGATGACCCTCCATATGATCTCCATATCTATGGTTCTGTTCCTGTTCTAGTTGTTTGCTTAGTTTGTTTTTATTTTTAGACTCATTTGATGATAGTTGTGAGTTCGTTGTCATTTATGAAGTGTTTTCAGGAGAAGCATCTAAAACATCACATTCAGGGGTCACCATTCTCAGCTTTACCCTTCCCAATGTGAGAGATGGATAGGTGCTGAAAGATCCATCACTGATTGAACTCTTAATTTGAGAAAGGTTCGTTTCCATATTTATAGATTGAGGAATTTATATAATCACAAACGCAGGATTCTTTACCAGTTAAGAAAGTGTTTCTGAAATGTCCTAACAGTTTCCCATCATGAGAAAAAAAGGTATCTTTGTCTCTGCCTTTAATACAGTGCACACACACACACACACACACACACACACAAGATACGCTCACTGAATAACTTTCTTCATGAGATGAAGTATGTGATGCCCCCTACTCCAATATTTAAGTTTAGTTTTCATATCTTTTTTTGGTGAAATGTTTGTACCTTTGTCCAGTTTCTAGTTGGATTGTTTACTCTTGTTCTGATTGTTTAGTTTACATACAGGTCTTTTGTCTGAGGTGTGTTTTGCAGATATTTTTTGCCCTTTGCAGTTTGTCTTTTTACCCTATAAACTAGGTCTTTCGCAGGTCAGTTTTAAATTTAATTGAGACACATTTTTTCTTTCCTGCATTTTACTTTTGGTATCATGTCTGAAACTCTTTACCTAGCCTTAGTTTTTGAAGATTTTCTCCTGTGTTTTTCCTAAGATTGTTTTGGTTTTCTTAGATTTATATGTAAGCATTTTATTTTTCTTTAGAGCAAATTTTAAATGGCATTGTGTTTTTATTTCATTGAAGATTTGTGGAAATGCAGTGGATTTTTGTGTGTTTATCTGGTATTCTGAAACCTTATTGAACTAATTCTAGAAGTTTTTGGTAGATTCCTTATAATGTTATAGATAGACAATCATGCCGTCATCCCTCTGTCTCTGTAGGAACTACATCTACAGATTCAATTAATTACAAACTGAAATATATTTTTAAAAATGTATATTGTTTCTGAAGTGTACTGTGTACTTAGGCCTGTCATAGTTGCTGCCTCTGTGCTGAACATGTACTGACTTTTTTTCTTTCTCATTCCCTAAATAATACAGTATAACTACTACTTCTATAACATTTACATTGCATTAGGGTAATTAAGTAATCTATAGATGATATACAAACAGGAGAATGTGTGTGGGCAGTGTGCAAATACTGGACACCATTTTATATACGGGCACTTAAGCATTCACAGAGTTTGGTACGCACTGGTGGTAGAGGAGGAGGTTGTTCCTGGAAATAGTTCCCTTGTGGATACTGTGGCACCAATGTAGGAAGTTTTACTATAATTCTTTCTTTCTTCCTAATCTACATGCCTTTCATTTCCTCTTCTTGCCTGATCACTCTGGCCAGTACTTGTGCTGAGAGTGACATAATTGCTTTGTTCCCAATCTTGGGGAGAAGATACTCAGCTTTTTACTCTTAAAAATGTTGGCTATGTTGAGGAAATTTCCCAATACTCCTTTTGTGCTGAGATTTTTTTTTTAAAGATTTTTATTCATTATTTTCAGAAAGAAGGGTGGGGAGGGAGGAAGAAAGAGAAAAACAGTAATGTATGGTTGTGTTTCACCTGCTTCCAGCTACAGACTTGGCTGGAGACCTGGCTTGCCACCTGGTTATGTGCCCTGACCAAAGTGACCTTTGGATCCACAGGCTGGTGCAGATCCACTGAGCCACACCAGTCAGGGCTCTGAGATTTTTTATCATGAGTGTTGAATTTTGTTAAATACTACTTCGTCATTTGTTATGATTTTGTAATTTTTTCTTTAGTGGTGGGTTGCATTGATTGATTTTTAAATGTTGACCCAACCTTGCATATTTAGTATTTGTTATAATAAGCACAGCTATTCCTGCCAGTTTCATTGCTTTCTTTACTTGATGATAATATGGCAGTCACTCCACAGTAGTATATTATTCCCCCTTTCCTGCTCTACAGTGTAGAAATGTGACCTGACCTGAGCAGCCACCTGGTGGGTGGATTTTGTGCCCCAAAATCTCTCTAGGTAGTATTGCAGTGAATTGCTCTGTGCCCACCTTTTCCTATCCTTGTTTGTACATCTTGGGGGCAGATCTAGCAGTGGGAGGTTTGAGTGAGATGTACATAATATTTCACGGTACTCCACTGCCCCTTCCTTGAGGGCTGACCTCTTCTGCATTCCCAGCAGGCATGCATGAATGTCCTTGGGTCTGAGTCCTGATCCTTCTCTCCATTTGTGTTTTTGTCTAGTCCTGGTCACCCAGTCACCTTAGTTCTATACAAATTAGCCTTAGAAGATATCTTGGACTTACATGTCCGTTATTCAGTGCTTTATAGTCATTATTTTTTGTTACTTGGTTTTGTGCCTTTCAGGACTATGTCTACATTTGCATTTTTAATCACATTTAATTTTTTGTGTGTTTTAAGTTACTTATTTTGGAGAGAGAGGAAAGGGGGGGGGTAGAAATACTGATTTGTTATTCTACTTATTTATGCATTCTTGTGTGTACCCTAACCAGGGATGAAACCTGCGAACTTTGGCATATCAAGATGACACTAACCAACTGACCGTTCCAGCCAGGGCTCTTACTGTTTTTTTCAGCCTCTCTTTTCCTCCTACATTTTAGAGTTTCGTGTTTATCTTTAATTTATGAAGGTTTGCATTTTTCATTCTGTTCTGCAATTACAGTGGCTTGTGCATAGGTTATGGTTCACTACAAATGTTCGGAAGCCTTGAACTGCTACCCCATTATGTCTGCATAATTACAGTTCTCAGCAGGATTGCATAGGGTAGTGCAGCCACCATCCCTTTATGGGGATGGTGCCACCTGAGACAGACCAGCCCTGCAACAACCTTCCATTTTCTAAACTCCTGCCATAGTATAGTGTGTACCACATTTTGAACATAACCAGCTTTTAAAACTTGATTTATTGAAAATAACATAACGCCTAAAAGTCCGCTGATTGAAAATGTACAATTCACTTATCACAGAGAACACTTAGGTGTACCGCTTCCCTTATAAAACACCCTTTGGTCAGCCTCCCAGTCACAGTGCCCCAGCCCCCACCATTTTCTAGACAATCCATGACATTCATGTCCATATTTTTGTTAAAGTCATGTCACGCTTAGTGTTTTTGGAAATTTATGTAAATATATAATGTATCTTTTTCTCAACATTATTTGTGAGACTCCTTCATGTTATTTGTGTATTGTCACTGCTGTGTAGTACTCCGTGTCATCATTTCAGTATCAAACTACCAATGTGAGCCTCTTACACACATTGCTGCAGTACACATTCTTGCCCTGGTGTCCTGGTGCATTTATGCTTGCATTTGTTTTAGGTGTGTGCCCAGAAATGCTAGATTGTTAGGACATGTGTATGTTTGATCCAAGTATATAATGCCAGGCTTACTGCTTTGGATCACACTCCCATTAGAATGTATATCTTCCCTGATACCTGATACCATATATTGATTTTTGTTTGTATTTACTTGATTATTAAAGAAGCTGATAACTTTTTGTCTACTTAACTGGCTCATGTCCCTTTGTGGTTTGGTTTTTCTTTATATTGATTTGTAGGAGTTCTTCATATATTTTTTGGGTAAGAGCTGTTTGTTAGGTGCATGTGTAAGAAATAATTCTTTTCTCTTGTGGGAAGATGACTTTTAATGAACAAAACTTGCTATTTTCAAAGTGTCAGAATTTCAGACTTTTCCTTGTGGTTCATGTTTCTGATGGATTGAAAGACCTTTCTTTGCCTTCAAATTGTGAAGCTATTCTTCTTTAGTTTAATGGTTATGCCTTTTACATTTAGATTTGTAATTATCTAGAATTGATTTCAGGGTATAGTGTAAGGTGAGAATCATGCCTAGTTTTTTCATATGGGGATGTCCATTGCCCCAAAACCTAATGGACAAAATTGTCTTTCACACCTTGTGGTCCCTCTGCAGTTACAGGTTAGTATCCAGTTTTGGGCACTGGGTTGTTTCTGGCTCGGCTCTGATGGTCAGCACTTTGTTAGTGTCATGCTGTTTTAATACTGTTGATTCAGCATTTAAATAATTTTGACTTCAATTTTGAGGTTCTTTCAGTTTTAAGTTTCTTTTCTTTTGTTTTTTTCTTTTTAAAGACCTTGTCTTGTGACAGTTTGGGTTTCTGTGCAGTAGTCATTTTATGACTTTCACTTCACTGCTATCCTGGTTTTGGTTCATCCAAGTCTTGCTGCCCTTGTGCTTGCAGTGGTTCCCAGACTTCTTGGGTTTGAGGATTAATGAGGACCTCACAGAGCTTTGTATGTGGCTTATAGCTTTCAAATTACTGTATTAAAGCATTTTTTTAAGCATAACAAAAAGTTTTAATAATTAGTTCATTGAAAGTATTACATATAGCCCTGGCTGGTGGTACAGTGGATAAGGTGCCAGCCTGCAAACCCAGAGGTCACTGGTTCCATTCCCATCCAGGGCAACATAACCAGGTTGCAAGCCAGGTCTCCAGCCAGGTCTGTAGCTGGAGGCAGGTGAAAGGCAACCATACATTGATGTCTCTGTCCCTCTCTGCCTCTCTCCCTTCTCTTCTCTTTAAAAATGATAAATAAAATATTTTTTAAAAAAGTATTTACACATAAATAAATTTACTGAAAGGTAACCTTTATGAAAGAGATCACAAAATTTAATGAAAAAAGTGGTATTATTTAAATAAAAAATAGCTGGACACTGCTGCCTGTGTCTGTACTCTTGTCTGTTGCATTCTGCTGTTTTGTTTAAAGCCTCTAACAGACATGTAGTAGGAAAGGGATGCATTGGGAACCTTCTCACATGATTGTGGATTCTACTTTGAGAGGAATTGTAGCACAGGCGGTGAAAACCCTGTTGGTTCAGTGTTGGCACGGATGAGTCTTTCCTTTGTGTGGTTTTGTAATATCCCATATTGGCCGTTTGTAGTGACTATTCCCTTTCTGCATCAGGTTTTGCCATGGATGAGCCTCTTTCACATGTTATCTGTCAACATTTGGGCTTGAAAACATGAGTTTTTTTCATGACCCGTCAACAATGTGTTAGCAGTCATTCCTGAGTCAGGCTCTTAAGATGCCATTCCTCTAGGCTGAGATGTTCCAGTCCTGTAGTGGAAAATTGGAGATTTTATTTATTTATTTTTAGAGTAGGGGAAGAGAGGAAGAGAAACATTGATCATCTGTTTCCTATATGCCCCCAACCAGGGACCTGGCCCACAACCCAGGCATATGCCCTGGCTGGGAATTGAATTGGCAACCTTTTGATTTGTGGGACAATGCCCAACTCACTGAGCCACACCAATCAGGGTGAGAATTTGAAATTAATAAAGTCTCAAGTAGAAATTTAAAAAGGCATTTCTGGCCTTAACCCTTAGAGCATGTGGATGGGAATATCCTGTTCACCTGTGCTGTGGAAGGAAGCGAATAACATGGGTAAGCTGTGTTCCTCTCGTCAAAATGAATTTAGGTTTATCAGTTAATAATGAAAAATAAGACAGGAGGATCTCTGGAAGACATGGTGAAGGGCAGATTAATCTTCAGCATAGTGGAAGCAGGAAGAGTTAGAGAACTGCGACTTACAGAATGCTTTTGAACATGTTTTAAAAGCTACGCTTCATACATAATATAGAGGCTGTTTAATTCTAGGTGAGTTAATTATAAAAATTACTCATCCAAAATGAGTAAGCACAAAGGCATGTGACTGTGGGAAAATGAGATGAGCCAGTGCATGTGATTTGGTTTGTATAGTGTTTTCTAACTCTGACAATAAAAATAATGCACAGAAAGGAAAGCAGTAGCTTTTAGGGAGATGTACTTTTCTTTGTTCCTTCTGCTATGTACAACTAAAATTGTGGGTGTAATGTATGGAACCAATGTAGGAGGACTGGGAAGTAGAAAGAGAAGCATCCTGTATTGTACGAATGCCCGTGTCAGGCATGCCTGGTCAGGTCAGTGTGGCCACAGGCAGAAATGTGAAAGATGTTGATTTTTCACGTAGGTCCCAGAGAGTTGTTACCATGTGCCGCACAGAACCACCAGGGAAAGCACAAAGGTAGTCGGGAGCAAGAGGGGAGTTTTGGCTAAATTTGTGCTGGGGTTCTACCTGCAGGCAAGACACAGCAGGATAGACAGTTTAGGATTGGCTCATTTGAATAATTTTGTTAATTGAGTTATAGGGTAGTTTGTATTTTCTGGTGGCTGGGATGGTACGTTAGTGGAAATAATTCACTCGTGTGTGGGGTAGAAGCTGATTGGTAGTTTTGTGTGTGAAAGGCATACGTACCTCAGGAACCCCCTGCTGTCTCTTAAGAAAGGGCTAGTCCTGGGAGGGGCACACTCTCCAGGGTAGCAAACTTTTTAAGGTGTCAGCACATCAGAAAATTAAAACATGCGCGTGATAAATTTGCCATAATGTTGCATCTCCTTATTTCATGTGCTTCTTAACTAATTTTGGAAAACTATGTTTCTAAGGTTATGATTTAACATCATTGTCTCAGTTATAAATATTAAATTCTGAAAGCAACCATCATGTTGAAGGAATACAATGTTAGACCAACCATAATTTCTGGACCACGTGCAGGGCAAACTGCTAAGAAAACTGCAGATTTCAAGAACATCCCTATATGTACAGTTGACAACATGAAGTAGGTGTATGATGCTGATCCTGATGGCGCCACACCAACAAGGAAAATGCATATGTACGAATCGCCCAAGTCTAGACATTGTACACAGAATCTAGGAGATCATCGATGAAGATCCAGGAAATTCAGTGCTCTCCATAGCAAGAGAACTGCAGATGTTGGATGCAGTGGTTTGCAAGCTTATTGCTAAAGATATCAGATACAGATTCTATGTTCTTAGAATTCCCTGGCTGGTGTGGCTCAGTGCATTGGTCCTGACCTGCAAACCCAAAGGTCACTGGTTTGATTCCCCGGACAGGGCACATAACCAGGTGGCAAGCCAGGTCTCCAGCCAGGTCCGTAGCTGGAGGCAGATGAAAGGCATCCATACACAGATGCTTCTCTCCCATTCTTCCTCTCTCTGAAAATAATGAATAAATTTTTTCATTTTTTAACGAAGAGGAGGCCAGTTTATGACACAGCAGACAAAGGAAAGGTGCTTTGAAAAAGCAAGGACACTGCTAACAACAGTGAAAAAATTCCAAAGGAAAAAACCCTCTGATTTTTTCCTCTGATGCAAAGAATTTTCAGCAGGACCAAATAGTCAACAGAAGAAGCAGCAGGTGGCTCTATGAGAATTTTAGTGAAGTACCAGTTGTCATGAAAATGAAATTTCCTGCTACAGTGATGGTGTTAGGTGTTGTCAGCAGTGAAACCTGACACGGCATTTGTTTCCACAAGGCTTGAAGGTGACTACTGATGTTTACCTTGACATTTTGAGAGAAGTGGTTGTACTGTGGATGAAACAAGTTGCCACTGGATGTGATTTTCTCTTCCAACAAGATGGTGCACCAGCACAGAATGCCAAAAAAGTGCAAGAATGTGTCAGAATTCAATGTTCCTGAATTTTGGTCAAAGGAAATCTGGCCGCCTAGTTCACCAGATGCAAATCGTTTAGACTATAATGTATGGAGCATTTGTGTGAGAGAAGTTAATAAACAACCTCATTCCTATAAAGAGTCCGTTAAAGCTAAGATTAAAAACATGATGAAGTCTATGGATAAAGAAAAGCTAATTAAAGCATGCCCAAGATTGCAAAGTTGAATGGAGTCTATTATTGCAGCAAATAGAAACTTTTTTCAACAATTTATACAATGACTATGTTTATGTATTTACATATAAGAATAAATTTATTTCAAAATATGACACTTCTGTAGTATGTTTATTTTACTAATATTTTGCCACTTTATCATGCGTACCTTATACTGGACTTTCCTGGGAAGTGCTGGGGCTGGAGCCTCAGGCTCATGGGCATAGTCTGGCTCAGTAGGTATGAGGAGTCCAACATCGAAGTTGCCTGGACTCTCTGAAAACTCCTTCAGAGGCATCACATTATTGTCTTCTGAACATTTTATTCAGGAGAAGTTGTTGAACTCTGTGTTCTTGGTGCTTTCTCAAAAGAAGAATAATTCTTATATGACCTTCTGTTTGGGGGGCAGTGTGGGAATTGAGCTGCTTTTCTAGATGGTGAGTGGTGTTGAGGCCTTGACCCAGAGGGTGATAGATGAGATTTATAGGACCTGAGGGGCAAGTACTGCACCTTGGGTGTGGCCATGCCCATGTGGGAAGAAGTGGTGGGAGGAGTCTGGGACATAAAACAGCATGTGTGATGCCCAATCCTGAAGAGCAGGACCAGAACTGCTAGAACCTAACATGCAATCAGAGGTTCAGGTATTGGCCACCACCACCCACCCAGAAGCATGGTCATCATCTTTGCAGGTTGATCCTTTCTGTATCTGAGAAATGTTTGCTTGCCTCCACCACCTTCTGCATAATGTAGTATAGATGTTGTTCTTGCTGGTGTTGACCACCTGCCTGGGCGCTACGTAAGTTGTCTCTTGCTGGTCAGAAGAGCTGTTTACATTCATTTGGTTCGGTCTGTCACATGAGTTTGAAGATTGCCTCAGTTCAACAACTTTTAACCCTCTTCCTCTCTTTTGAAGCAAACGGTTGATGATGAAGCGATGGCTGTATAAATGAAGATCAAGTGAGGGGAGAAGAACGATGCCCAAGGGTGGGTGTTCTAAAACACCACAGCAAGAAGAATTTTCTCTCAGCAACGACATGGTGGAGAAACAAACAGGGAAAAAGGTAACATTGTCCCAGATCTTCTCCTCTTCTTTATTTCTCTGTTCCTCCTCTTTACTTCCTGTTCTTCCTGCTCTCCCTCGTCCTTTCATCCTCACTGTCTATACCTCTTTTCTTCTCATCCTCACCTCTTCCCCCCCTCACCCCACTCCCCTCATACTCACCTATCCTCAGCATATTCACCATGTCTAAACAGGTATAAGGGCTGAGATTGTCACCTTGCTTGCCATAGTTATATGTTTTCTTGACTCTGTTTTTATTGGGCCTCCCTCCACAGCCAGCAGTAGAGAAGGCACAGTCAGATGGGTGAGTATGGAGAGCAGTGATTTTGCCAAAAAGGTCTTGCTTTATTTCAAGGATGTGTTTGTTATTTGGGGACCAAAGTTGGTATTTAAATAATAGGTTTATGTTTGAGATAACCTCAATTTGGCCTCACACTTCTGTCCCGTAGGCCCATAGGGCTTCTCCCTCTCAGGGTAAGACCAAATCTGACATTTAGCCATATTTGAGTTATCCTGACTGGTATAACTGTTGGATAGTTTAAATTCCAATTAGGCTTGTTCTCAGTGTGAATAGGAAAATGGGATGTAATTCTAAAATTCTTTTATCTTAACTAATATGTTGATAACACTAGACTCTGGCCTATGCACTTGTCCTGCAGTGTGGGGTGATGGTAGGGTCTGGGACACATACTTCCTGTCTTTCAGTGTAGGGTGACAGTAGGCTCTGAGGAAGTACACTTCCTGACCTGCACTGTGGGATAACACTGGCTGTAAAGAGTACACTTCTTATTCTGAAGTACAGAGTGAATCGGTCTTGCAGCGTGGGTGACACTGGGCTCGGGGGTGCACACTTCCTATCCTGCAGTGTGGGGCTGCCCAGTGAGCATGGACTTGGAATCAGACAGTAAAGCTCAAACTCATGCTTTGGTATGATTACGAACAAGTTGGTTACCTGCCCTGAGATTTGGTTTCCTAATCTCTGCAGTAGGAACAAAAGCATGTTTTGCAGTTGTAGTGCTGTGGGAATAACAGTGCTGACCTTCACATGGGGTGATACCACCGTATCATCACCATTCTTTAATCATATTTTTTTTACTTCTTTCCCTACCTCCTTGTATGCCCATGTGGCAGGCCATCCATACTGACCACTTTGACTCTCAGCTCTAGACCTCAGGGGTTACCTCTCACAGTCCCATTACTAGTCCTTCACACTGCTTCTCCCTGCTTTCCCAACAGCTCCCTTCTGTCCTAACACTTGGGAATGAACAGAAGTTCTGGGACTGCTTCTTGCCTGCTCTCTGCTGGTGCTGCTTGCTGCTGTTTTAGTTCATGCTAGCATCTCTGATGATGCCCTGGGTCCAGTGGGATGTGAGGTTAGCATGCTTTCCACATGAGAAGGTTAGCAAGGTTTAACATGAACATAGACATGCTTAGGTGCTCATTAGAATGACCAGGCAGGCCTCTAGGACCCTGATATCTAGATAGCTGCGTCCTCACATTTTATCTCATTTGCTCTGTCCCTAAGTTCCTAAGGCTGTGTGCAGGAATAGGTGGGAGCTACAGCATGGAGCTGCAGGCAGGCTGAGTGAGGCTTGAGCTTGGTCTGAGCACACATTGATTGGGGGGAGGTGCGTGCATCTGTGAGGCCTGTATACAGTCTGGGTCCAGCTTGGCATGGATGGGTGCTGCTGTGCCTATGAGGAGATGCAGCCAGTGGGACAACATGCCCAGGGAAACATGGTTAAGACTTATTCCAGTGGTTAAGAGTCCCAGTTGTTGGAATGCTTTCACACTGCACGGCCAAACCACCCTCTATAGTGCCATGGTTCCCAGGTTTCCCTATGGATTTTCCTTGCAAGAAGATTTTGTAGCTGTGGGCACTGGATGAGGGAAGAGACCTACTTGTCCCTTGCTCTCGTGCCAGAGGTCCGTGTAGACCCTCTCTCCTGATTTCTTTGCCTCCAGGCTGGGTCCTCAGGACCCCCAAACTGCTATCCCCACGGCCCGGATCTATACCAGGTGGAATTGGGGTTGGGCCTGCAAAGGGTGGCTTCTTACTCAAGGCCAAATTAGAAAAGGCACCCAGCGTCAGCATCCGTCTTAGAGATGACACTGCATGGGCCCTGTGGGTGTCTGATCCAGGGCCTTGCTGGCAGGCATCCTGCTCACCTTTTAAAACGGAGCTGCTTCTGGGCTGGTTTGCATTGTTTTTCTTTACTCAAGTGGACTGATCTGTCTCTAGTGTAGTTGGTGTGAGCAGCATATACTATACACACCTGCCTCAGGACACGTATGAATTTGCTTTGTTTTTTATTTTTCTCAGAAAGGTAGCCTTTTCAAAAAGTACCCAAGATGTAGCCAGACATTTTCTTCATGGAGGCAGACAAATTCTAACACTGAAGAAGCCACGTAGTGGAACTAAATAAGCCCTCAGTGCTATAGGAGTTTTCTCAGCATAATTGGCAATTAATAGAATGCCTGGGAAGATAATGTACCTGGTGCCAGTTGTGACTTGAAAGTGCCCTTCACCGTACGGTCCGAGGATATTGGAATGGCAGAGCTCAGAGGCACAGAGTCACCAGTTCTGCTGTTGACACGTGGCTAAACTTGTTCTGCTCTATTTTCTCTCATAAACTTTTCTTTAGATACAGATCCATGTTACCAAGAGCAACATATTTTTAGATTTTTGCAAAAGAATCGTGATATAAGTTATACATTTGTGAACAGTGGAGAAAGGGCCCACGGCTCTTGGCAAGAGTTCTTGTGCCACATTTGGTAGATTGCTGGTGTTCTTTTGGCACAGGGTCTTCCTGCATGGACTCTTTGGGGAGTGTGGGTAGCTGCATTGTAGACAAACACTTTCTCAGGGCCTCCTCAGGATCCCACTCACAGTGACCCCAGTGTCTCAAAACTTCCAAGCTGGAAGGAACCTGAGAAGAACCAGTTAGCACCTTTGTGGGTGAGGGTATTCTGGGCTATTGTGGTATCTTGAAGCCATCCAGCAAGAAGTGATACCTTGACTCCCAGTCTGGGCCTTCCCACACCAGCCCTTCCCTTCATCTCACACAGGATCCTTTTCCCTGTGCTTATCACACACCACTCTAAGGGGATCGCACAACGGCTCAGGGTTACTCCAAGTTTACATGGTAGTAAAATTAATTTCCTTTTGTGCTAGACAAGTGGTTCTCAAAATGTATTCTCAAACCAGCACCATCAGCACCACCTGGGAACCTTTTTAGGCATGCACAAGGAATCAGAAAAGCCAAGGGTAATGCCTGCCCTCTGTTTGAACAAGTCTTTCAAGGACATGGCGATTGCTTGGTCTGAGAAATGAATGTGTACTGTGCGTATCACAGGCTGTAACATCCGGTGTTTTCCTCCTCTCTATTCTTAGAGGAAACCCTGAAAGCTGATCTGTAGATGTTATACTCATCCTTCTCAAAGGCCAGCAGGCCCACCTCTTACCGAGGGATGGGGCTCACCTTCAGAGGTGGCCTTGTCAGTGCTGTGAGTGGGGCTGCGATTTGGCCTGTGATTTGGCCCCCTTCATCCACAAGGAGTAACTTCAAAAGTGACCTCAATTTGGAAGCTGTACAGAGGCATAGCTGAAGGTGGCCTTGGCTTGTGGCTCCTCCATACTGGTTTTTATGGCAGTTCTTGGACAAAGCCTGTCATAAGCAAGGGAACATCCCCAAAAGGAATCACCCATGCACACATTTATGTTTCCCCATGATACCAGGTTTATTAGGGGAGACCTCTCCTATAATCTAATAGAGTTACGTACAGGGTACACATGGGTAGGGGGCCTTACACAATAGAAGCAAACAGAGCAAGGTTTTGATGTGAAGTTCTGGTCATTGGCAGACATTGTAGGTTGATAGGCAGGAGTCCGACTCATGCCAGGTGTCTATAGCGACAGCATGTATCTGGCAGAATGGAAGTCCAGTAAGTCTCAGTGTGACGTGTGGTACAACCAAACTTGAGCATTGAATAGTCAGAGCTCTGAGTTCTTTTTATTATTTTATTTTATTTTATTTTTAAATTTTATTGTTGTTGTATTATATCCATCCCCTTTTTGCTCCCCTCGGTCCCCCTTCCCACCCACCCATTCCCCCCCAAAGTCAATCCCACCTGTTGTCCATGTCCATGGTTCCTTTATATTAGGTTCTTTTTATTTTTAATTATAAAATATTTATTGATTGATTTTAGAGAGAGAGGAAGGGAGAGAGAAACATCGGTTGGTTGCCTCCCGTTTATGCCCCAACCAGGGATAATACATGCAGTTTAGGCATGTGCCGTGGCCAGAAATTGAACCAGGAGCCATTCCGTTCAGGAAACTATGCTTCAGCCAACTGAGCCATGCAGCCAGAGATGGAGTCCTTATCAGGTGTTCTAACTTGTGGTTTGGGTCGTTCTGGGCTACTCCAAAGCTCATTCCCATTATAACCCCATTACCTCAGCTTTCACATACTACTTGATATAATTGTCATGGCTGACAGTGATTTCATATTGGATTGTCACAAAAATTCTTTTAAATGTCTGAATTAGGACAACTGTAATTGAACAAAAATAAAAGTAAAAAGTCTGCTGTGCTCTTGCTCTATACAGAGTCTGAAAAGCCATAGGTTTGTCTCCATGCTTCTCCTGACACTGAGGATCCCTTGGAGTACCTTTTTCCACAAATCCAAAAGAAATCTAATAAAGAAAGAGTAGGAGATTATGTCCTGGTAACGAAATCAAAGAAAGAATGGTAGTGGGTCAGGTTTTCTCGGATCCCAGGCCCCTGTGAGAGTTCTCTTTTTAGGCTTCAGATAGTCTTTCTGGTAGCAGTGAAATCAGGTTTTTGTCAAAGATGGATTCCTACAGTCCCTATGACATAGAGAGTCTTGGTCATTGGGATTTCCATCTGTCTGTCTGTTTTGTGGGGTAGAGAAGGAAATAGAGTAAAAGCACAAATGAAATGAGACATGTCAAGCTTGGGTCCCTTTCTGCTCCCAGAGTGGTCCTGGAGCTGGGGAGTCACTTGTCAGGTTTCAGTTCATTTAGCCACAGTGGGTTCCCCAAGTGCTGATTCAGATTGAGCAGCACCTGCCTGCCCTGCACCCAGTCTTCCCTTTACATTGTGTGATCCTTCTCTGTATGTAGAATGTGTTCCTCTCACACACCTACATTTGCTTGTCTTGTGATCTCCCATCATAAGTACACTCTTGGGAGGAGTCTTGTGTTCTCACAGTGCTTCTCCAAATGCTGATACCTTCAGATGCTCAAATCAGATTTCACAAGTGAAGGTAGGTCAGGCCTTTGACAAATAAGAGATACACAGATTGGAAAGGAAGGATTGAAGGTATTTTTCCTCACACAAGACATGATCTGTGATCTCCCTATGGAGAAAATCCTAAGAAATCTACACAAAAGCTCTAAGAACTAACAAGTGAGCTTAGCAAGGTTGCATGATAATAGAGCCAGTATGCAAAACATATTTCTAAATATGAAATTAAAAAAATACACTTTTGATAGTATAAAAATTAGGGATTAAAAAAAGATTTTATTTAATATTTTTACAGAGTGGGTGGGAGAGAGGGAGAGAGAAATCAGTGTAGGTTGCCTTTCACCTGCCTTCAGCTACAGACCTGGCTGAAGACCTGGCTTGCAACCTGGTTATGTGCCCTGGCTGGGAATCGAACCAGCAACCTTTGGGTTTGCAGGCCAGTGCCTTATCCACTGTGCCACCAGCCAGGGCTTAAAATAAGGATTCTTAAGGGATAAATTTGATGAAAGATGTGCAAGACCTGTATGCTGAAAGCTCCAAAACATTGCTGAGAGAAATCAGGCAGACCTAAGCAAATGGAGTTTACCATATTCATTTGTCAGAAAACTTTCAATCTTATTTAGGTACCATCTCCCTGCAAATTGATCTATAGATTCAATGTAATGCCACCAAAAATTCTTGTAATTTTTTTTTTAATTGATAAAGTTGATTCCAAAGTTCACATAGAAATTCAAAGGGTCAAGAATAACAAAAACCACTTTGAAGAAGAAAAATGTTGGAGGGTATAACAGTCTGATTTCAATCTATTGTAGAGTAGCGATTTTTAGCCTTTTTCATCTCATGGCACACATAAACTAATTACTAAAATTCTGAGGCACACTAAAAATATATATTATTTGCCAATTTGACAAAAAATAGGTATAATTTTGATTCATTCCCAATGGACAACTATTGTGTTGGCTGCTGTCATTTTTTAATTTGACAGTCTAAGGGAAAAGAGGTGAGGTACTGGCATGTTTTAAAAATTCTTATGACACACTAGTTGAAAATTGCTGCTACAGATTTATAATAGTAATAATATAATGTAATATTGACCTGGTTCAGGCATATCAATGAGTGGAACAGATAGGCCCCACACACGTATGGTCAGTGCTTTTCAGCATAGAGGCTAAGGCAACTCAGTTGGGAAAAAGTAATCTTTTTAACAAATGGAGGTGGAAAATACTGGGTTGACATTAATTTTTAAAAGATTTTATTCATTGTTTTTAGAGAAAGGGGAAGGGAGGAAGGAAAAAGAGGAGATAAACAACAATGTATGATTGCCTCTCACCTGCCTCCAGCTGGAAACCTGGCAGGTGCCCTGATTGAAAGTATAACCAGAGACCCCTGGGTTCGCAAGCCTGTGTTCAATCCACTGAGCCATGCCAGCCAGGGCTATTTGTGCTGTTTTTAGTGGCTAACATAATTTTTGTTCTTACTGGATTCTTTTGCTGTTGCTTACTTATAGATGAGTTAGTAAACCATAGTTAAGGGTGAATGGTGTTAAGTGGACCATGACTATCTTCCAAACAGCACTACAGCTTTCCTTACTTCTCTTGTGTGGAAAGCACGTTGTGGTGGGGGATTACCAGTTGGACTGCCTTTCTTTGTGCGCAATGCGTGTGGAGTCCCCTCCTCAAGTTTATTGTGAGGATATGTGAGATGACCGGGGCCAGCTAGGTCACCGTCTGGTTGACCATGCCAGCAGTTACCACACTGGCAGTTTTTATGGCATAGCAAAGCCTGCACAGCAGTAGCCGATAAGGTTGAATTTAATGTTTTAGGAATACCTAAATACCTCTTTTCACGTTTGGGAAATGAAAGCATGTTGTAATGTGTACAGTTGGTTCCTGCTATTTTACTAGCGATGGAAACTCAACTCTGTCCCAGCCCACCTGCTCAGCAAGGCTGTAAACCCAGATTTGCCTAGAGAGCCAGACTCTTGCTTCATGGCTCAGAGCTGAGCCCTTGCTGAACCCTAGGTGCAGCGCAGGCATTGTTTTCCACTGTACTGCTAGTATGGTGGGGAGCTGGGATTTTAAAACTTTCTCTGAACTTTTTAAATGAAATCTAGTTGCACATAATCTCCATGCAGATCAAAGTATGCCAGCAGTGATAGTCTCCTGAGAGCCCTCCTATGTGATCTCAAGTAGTACTCCTGACCAGAGTGAACTCTGTTCTGACATCTATTACTGTAGATGAGTTCTTTTTGTCTGTTGTTTGTTTTTAAAGATTTGATTCATTATTTTTATTTATTTATTTTTGAAAGATTTAATTATTTTTAGAAAGGGGAAGAGAGAGAGGCAGAGAGGGAGAGAGACATCAGTGTATGGTTGCTTCCCATCTGCCTCCAACCACAGACCTGACTGGAGACTCATTTTGCAACCTTGTCATGTGCCCTGGCTGGGGAATCAAACCTGCGACCCCTGGGTTTGCAGGCTGGCCCCTTATCCACTGTGCTACCAGCCAGGGCTAATGATTCATTATTTTTAGAGAAGAGGGCAGAGAGAGAGGAAGAAGGAGAGAAAAACATCAATGTATGGTTGCCTTTCACCTGCCTCCAGTTGGGGTTCTTCATGGCTGGAGACCTGGCTTCCAACCTGGTTAGGTGCCCTGACTGGAAATCGAACCAGTGATACTTGGGTTCGCAGGCTGGCACCAGTCCACCGAGCCGTACCAGGCAGGGCTTGTAGACAAGCATTGAGGAGAACAGTTGTTCAGCTTTACATCTGATTTACAAAATTTTTCTTTAAAAATTTTTCTTCATGTTTTACTGTATAGTATTCCATTGTACAAATGTTAAGCAACTTAATTATCCAATCTTCTCCACTGAACATCTGGATTTTTTGTACTGATTCCCAGTCAGGGCAATTGCAGGCCAGGTCTCCAGTTGAGGGTGTGAGAGAGCAACCACACATTGGTATTTCTCTTCCTCTCTTTCTCCTTCCCTTCCCTTCCCCCATCTCTGAAAATAAATAAAACCTTAATTTTGGGGGGTCAAAGTTACTGTGTCAGTTCTGCAGTCTTGAAAGCTGTATGAGTTCAGGTTGACCCACATTCTTGCTAACACTTGGCGTCAGTTTAATTTTAGTCATGATGGTGGGTGTGTAGTGGTATCTCATGGTTTTATTTGTGTTTTTTATTGTTGTTATTACAGGCTTTTTCTGCAGCTGTTGAAATGATCGTATATTTTTCTTCATGTAGTGAATTACATTGATTTTTAACATTTCTTGCATTCCCCAATAATAATTATTATTTGTATGACTTTTTAAAAAAGGTCTTATTATTTTTAGAGAGGGGAAGGGAGGGAGGGAGGGAGGCAGAGAGGGATGTTGCCTTTCACCTGCTTCCAGCTATGGACCTGGCTGGAGACCTGGCTTGCAACCTGATTATGTACCCTGGCTAGGAATTGAACCAGCGACCTTTGGGTTTGCAGGCCAGCACCTATCCCTGAGTATTATTTGTATGATCTTTTAAATATATTCATAGACCAGATTCACTAACTGGGCCAGAAATTTTCTTGGTGTGGGGAGGGATGTGGCATTTTTTGCTAATGGATTCTATTCTCCCAGTTCTGTGGTGGTGGGTGCAGGTAGTGACAGGCGTAGCTATGTTCTGACATCCCAGGCACACTGTGGGATAAGATGGCATGTTTAGCATCTGTGCAACTCCATCTTCCAGGGGTCCTTATTCCAGCAATGCCTGGTGGCCCCTCTTTGTACTCCAGATGCCCTCGGAGCTAGCAGCATGTTCTTGCAGAGATCTTCTTGGTCACTGGAGGGTGTCTCTCATTAACTGCTAAGGTTAGTAGATGATGTGGCTGGCTGATCAAGCTGGAGGATCATTTGAGCCACAGGAGGAGGGAATTCAGTGGTGCTTGGTGCTGGGAAGTAGCTCTTCCTGGGAGTATTTCTACCTAGGGTGGTGCCAACTCCTATCTCCACACAGTTCTCGTTTCATCAGCACAGATACACGATTTTGGGATCGGGCTGCCCTACTCGTCTCCCCTACTCATCTCCCCTAGGGCTGTACACACTGCCATTTCCACATGTTGATCTCACCTCACGTAGTTCAGCACTGCACAGTGAGCGGCTAAATTTATATGCCTGGTGCACACTTAAGATTTCCATTTATCATCTTCAGATGGGCACTGTCTTCCATTCTACAGATGATGACACTAAGCCAGACAAAGTACTAGACTTGCCCAGGCTGACAAGCTGGTCAGGGTTTGGCTGGAATTTGGGCTCATGAATCCTTAGCCTGCGGGACAGACCAATCAGAGTCAGGAAGTGGGTGATAAGAACGTGTTCTACCCACTTTCTATCTAGTTCTTGCTTTGGGGGATGGGTGTCATCTACACTCAGGTTTGCACCTGTGGGCTCTGCTTTGGGACTGAAGGCCTTGGTCTGCAAGATCTGTACTGAAGGTAGTGTCGCAGGCCCATGTTGATGCCAGAGGCAGCATGAGCTCTAGGGGTCATGCAAGGCCACTTGGGACTATGCAGGGGATGTTATAAAGGGAAGGAGGAAAACCCAGCCCATTCATGGAAAGGGGGTAGAGCAGCCTCTGGAGGATGGACACACTCCTGGCCTGGTCAGAGGCCTAGGCAGGCAGGGTGGCTGGGCCCCTTTATTCCATAGGAAGGGTTTATGTTGAGAATCAAGACTCCACCTGTCCACAGATCTTTTTAAGGCTCTTGTACCTCATTATTGAGAAAATGAGTTTGGGGCAACTGTATCTCTGAATATTCTGCTTTCTTCAATCTCATGAAAATATTTGTTAGCCATAATTTCTCAAGATTCCATTGGGTTTAGGACAAGAAGTGAGGAGGCCATGTGGGTCATGGACAGGGCTCAGCTACAGCTGCTAATAGCGCAAAAACGGAACTGGAGTAGATGTGAGGGTTTTGAGGCTTTAATTTGGAAATAATGTCTGAAAGTATCACTTTCTTTTCTAGGATAAAGATAAAGTTTCTCTAACCAAGACCCCAAAGCTGGACCGCAGTGATGGAGGGAAGGAGGTGAGAGAGAGAGCAACCAAACGGAAGCTGCCCTTCACGGTGGGGGCCAATGGAGAGCAGAAGGACTCAGACACAGGTACCAGGAGCCGGGTGCAGCCTCTGCCCCTCCTGCTATCTTCTGTCCCCTGGCTCCCTCCTGACTGCCTCCAGGTCATCCTCACCTGGGCCCTTCCCACATCATACCTGCCAGACTCTTCTTTTCCACAGAAAGTATCCTTGACCTCCATATTCAGGGGTCTGCTGACATTGGGCCCCACCTGGAAGGTGGTCCCAAATCCATTTCGGAGGTCCTTTTGGAGACCTAGGGGGTGGCCTGGAGCAAAGCCTCACAGCTCTTTCTCTTCTTTACCTGATGTTCCGGGCTATTTGGAGACGGTAGAGAAGGTTAATCTATAGAGAAATGTTCCCCTGGCTCCCAGCATGCCCAGGGGACCGCCCATTGTGTGTTCATTTGTGAAACTTTGAGGCTTTCAGGCATTCCGGGGCCTTTGTGGCCCCCTGAAAATTTTTTATTGGAGGATAAACATGTTTTTCCCTCAGGACTACAAAAACTTAATTATTTGACATAAAAGCCATAGGGACCACTGAAGGCAGGACCCAGTGCAGTCTTCTTATGAGTACAGGTCAGCCCTGGGTGTGAGCATATGTGTGGGCGGGTGTGCACGTGTGCATGAGTGTGTTGTGTGTGGGCGTGCGTGTCTCTGCCTTTGAGTGTATGAGCGGTTAGTAATACTGGATGTGTACTTCCCGAGCTGGTCCATCTTGAGCTGCTCATTGGGACCTGTGCTATGTCCTGGAAGTAAACCAGCCTTCCTCCTGCCAATCCACACTCTTCCTCTTGACAATGATGCCCAGGAGTATGAAAGGGTGCAGAGCTGTGAGGGGGGCCCTGGCTTTCCCACAATGCGGCCATAGGACAAGGAGCCAAAGCCTTGCAAGGATGGAGCATGGGTGGAAGTATCCTGCATGAAGGGATATGTATTAGGTACTGAACAAGATAAACATGTAAGAAAATAGGGAGAAATAGCAGAGGGAGCAGCCTGAAAAATATCTGTGTCACAGCTTTTATTCATGAGGTCAGAAGTCCCTTGCTCACATATCCATAGGACTCACAAGTCCTATGCAGGTATTCCTCAAGTGAGTGGATTCCCAGTAGCTGGGCAGAGACTTCGGTCAGTTAAAAGCCAGTGAAATGGGTTTGGTTTTGCTGTCTGGGACATGAGGAAGCTGGCATGGGCTCTGTGGGGTGCTTCACAAAGACTGGAGCAAGCCCATGGCTTCCTTCACTGAGCAAGTACATTGGGGAAGGGAAGGGGTGGATGTGCTAGGGGAAGGGCCAATACTTCACAGAGCAGTGGAACAAAGGCAGGGCGCGGGTATGTGAACGTGGGGGGTTCTGCCAGAATGAAGGGGTGCTCACAGGGATTCTGTGACTCATGCTTTAGGTTTGGAGATCAGACCAGGCCTGATAACTCTCCTGCTTTTGATGTCCCTACCAGTTCTGGTTGCAGAGAATGTGCTGTAGCTTTTGGTTATTGGCTCTGAATGCCGAGGGTATAAAGGTTGGTGCTAGAACTCGGAGACGATTCTGTGAGTCCCTGCAGCCTTGCTTGCAGGGTCAAGGAGAATGTTAGAGCTTCCACCCCTGAGAGAATGTGCTGCCTGAGCAGCTGCATTCCTGCAGAGTGTGCTTAGGGGCAGATGTTCTTGGCTGCACACACTGCCTGGTTGGTAGGATTTCTTGGAGGGCCCATTTTTTCTTCTAAAACAACTTTTAATGAATTTAGTGGAATGACATTGTTAATAAAATTACATAAGTTTCAAGGGCCCATTTCATCTTGATGGTGGCGTCTTGGGTTCATGGGCCCCAGCAGGCCTTGCAGGTTAAGTCTGTTGATAGTTAGGATCTTCTTAGCGAAGGTGTCCATGCAGATTCTCTGGATTGTCCAGAGATTCTTAGGGTACAACGGGAGTGTTCATGTTTACACTCTGTGAGTCAGGACCCAAGGGAGGGTAGGGACAAAATCACCATGAGATAGGAAAAAAGTGAAGAACATTTAGAAAATAGACCTTCCAAGCAAGGTCTATGTTACAAAAATCTAAATACATGTGAAATGTAGTATTTGCCATTCTATAGTTTCCTTTTGGAGGCCAATTTTAATAACTTTCATATACATCTGTTCTGTTAATATGACAGTCTCACTAGATTTTGTATTGAGATGATTCTGGTGGAAAGGTGTGTCATGTGTCACATTACAAGCCTCTAAAACTAGCTGATGTTTATGCACCATGCATAGCAGTGGGAAGCTCTGCCAAGACCCTGCCGGCCATGCTTTACCTTATCTGTTAGTTGTCGTCTTCCCCCTTGTGCATCCTGATAAGCAAGATACCTAAGCTGGGCAATAATTCTGTACTAAGTATAGAAGCATTTCTTGTTCAGAAATGGGGTGAGATGGAGTGAGGACATTTTTCTTGAGTGGCACGGACCTATGGAAGGTGATGCTTCTACTGCAGGTCTGTGCCTGAAAGAAGCCACACAGGAGAATTTTATTAACTCTGACAAGTGACTGAGAGAGACTCTTACATCTTTGGTCTGAGGGAGGGTCCTCAGGAGTGACAGACCTGAAAGGACACCAGGTGCAGGACTGCCCTGCATTCTGCTCCTGTGTGTTCTTCCTGCGCCCTCTGCTGGGAAGATGTGATTCGGCACTCTCTATAAGAAGGACACAGCAGAAGGCTCCAGAAGGCTCTGAGTGGCAAATAGTGAGTTTCCTCAGCTGTGCCCTGAGTGGACAGAAGCTGCTGAGCCTCCCCCAGAGACCACTGAGCTGCCTAAGAACCTTCTTCTGTTTCCTAGACCCTCAGGAACTGGCGCACGTGACCCAGCCCACAGGAGGCGTGTCTCTGCAGCGCTTAGTCAGGGTTGGGGGCGACCTGCCAAGAACAACACCCGTCTGTGGTGAAAGCTGGAAATACTGCCCAAGCCCAATCAAAGCAAGTTCACCCCGACATAGTTTGTCATTTTAGCTGCCTGCATAGCACCCTGGACAGCTCATGTTCAGGTGAATATAGACGTGTGTTAGGAACTACTTACATGTCTTTTCAGAAGCTCTGGCCAGAGCATGTCCCAGAGCCAGGTCTCTGTTAGGGTTGGGTGCAGGCCTAAGGCTGCAGCAGGTCTGGCTATCTGTCTAGGAAAAACAAGCAGGCCACTCGAATGGGACAGCCTTTCCCAGACAGGTCATCTGAGGAGGTTCATCCTACCCGAACACCTGCTGCTGACTCACTGCTGGTTTTGTTGTAAAACATTTTACCACTTACAGTGTTCGTGATGACATTGTATGATTTTTGATACTTGCTTCAGATTACACTATTCTGTTCACTTTTTATATGTTTAAATTTGTCCACAACTTGAAAAATATTGTTCAGATTGATTTAGATGATTACCTACCCTCTTCAGGCTTCCTGCATAAGCCTTTTGATTCTTTACAGTTCTCCTTCCCTTAGTCTGAATATTAGCCTGCCGTTTACCGCCGATAACCACAGATGGGCCCTGCCTCTTCCCCAAGGCCTTGTGGGCCCCCCTCAAGGGTCTCTCTGCCAGAAGCATCAAGAGCTGGCAGCTGCCTGTTCTCAACACTTGAATGTGGTTTTGGAATGGGGAAAATTTAAATGTTCCTATTTTGCTTTTATCTTGTGAATAAAATTTGTCTTTAGTATCTAGGGTATGTATTTAGCAGTGCTGAAGTGTGAACGCGTTCATTTGGTGTTTAAAGTTTGACATTGTATGATGTTTGATACCTGCTTCAGATTACACTGTTCTTTTTAATGACACATACTTATATACTGAAACGATCAACCCTGGAATTAGAAGATGGTAAAGTGCTGGCTGTTGTGACTTCTCAGGGGCTGTTCCCCTATTTGTGAAAGAAAGGCATTATCTCTGCCTCTGGCCTCTGCAGACCTTCTTGGAACTCAGTACCATGCTCTCCTGGGCATTGGAGGTGGCATTTGTATGATGATGTTCACTGAGTGCTGGACTGTGGCAGAGTGAGACCAAGGTGGTGCCATGGGAAAGTGGCACCTCTGTGAAACCTGGCTGTAAAGGGCACATGCCACCCACAGTGTGATCCTAAGAGTGCTCAGGATTTAGCTGATGCATTATGACAAGACTCCCAAAGCTAGAAGGACTGGGGTAGGATATTTGAGCTGCATGCAGCAGGAAGCCCTGCCTCAGTCTCCACTGAGTGCTTGATCACCCCCCATCTCAAAGCAGAGTTGAGAAGGATAAAGCCAGGCCCACTTCTCTGTAACTCTCTACTCTCACTGTGTGGCCAGATTTAGGTTCTGCCCATTTCTGACCCATTACTGCCATGAAAAAAGATGAATTTTGTTAATCCCAGTAAAGAGATGGGATATGCATGTTGGTGGGGCAACAGAGCAGAAGGTGAAGAGCGCCCAGCACCCATCCCTCGAGTGATAGACTGCAAGGGGGAAAGCTCGTATTTCTGATGAACCACATTTGGTCACTCATAAAGAAGCATATCCAAGTAAAACATTTTCAAATAATTAAGAATTCCTCTGGTTAAGCTATTTCCCAATGATTTTTCCTCTCTAAACTTGAGTAGCTTCTTTTTATACAAAAATGAGTTTGGACCAGCAAAGGAAGGAAGGCTCTTTATATTTAAAATTCTCTATTCCCCCAGTTTCAGGAAAGATGTGATTCTACAGTGTCACAGCCTCCCTCAGGGCCCCTTACACATGCACTCCAGCAGGTAGCCAGGCCCATGCTGTCAACATAGCATAGATGAGTTGGGGCCCCACAACCACTCCAGCTTCAATGATTTGCTGGGAGGACTTCCAGGGCCCCTCATGTCATCCTACTCTTGACCATAACTGATTACAGTGACAGGACACAAAGTAAAGGTAACTTGCAATCCTCCCCACAGAGTCTAGGGACTCTTACTGCCATGGGCATACTCTGGAGTATAATCAATCAGGGAAGGCCATAGAGGAGAGGGCCATAAGGGGGGCACAGGAGTCTGTTCACATGCACCCTGGTAAGACACTGAGACTTTGGGTATATTTCTTAACTTCTCTGTTGCTCAGCGTTTTCATCTGTAAATCTTGAAACCAAGAGGAATTTGTGATTGTGACATAAGAAGTTGTGGAGGGGAGGGGCTAACAGCAAGTGCTTCAGTCAGCTCTGGGGAGGAGTCTGTGTCAGGACATGGCCGTTCCACAAGTGATCTTCCCAGGGTGGTTGTGGTCGAAGACCTGTGCAAGCAGGTGTAGTGAAAGGGATGGACAGTGTTGGGAAACTGCTGTCTGGGCCTTTTATACTGATACTACTTTCTTATATTCTGGCTTGCTGATAGCCTTGATTGAAATTCCCATGAGCAGACCTAACTGTTCCCTTCTTGGAGGGAAATTAAGACCAGAGAATAAGGGACCTGCTGAGTCACACAGAAAACCCCTCTCTTTAAAATGGTAAATGATAACAACTTTTTAAAAAAAGAAAAAGAAAAATCAATACAAATTAGGAAATTGGAAGGAGAAGCCAGTCAAAACTGCAGCCTAAATATTAGACAAGCCTCAACCATGCTGGTTAAGGGGGAGAGCGTTCTGCTTGAGTTCATGTGTCTTTCATGGTGCCGCATTTGAAGAATTGCAAAGTAATGCTTCGGTAAGCGGACAATCCCTTATGCAACTCCTTATCTACCTTTTCAAAACTCATTAACTTGATTTGGATTATCTGTCTAGTGTGTGGACTGTCTGTGAATCAGGCTTTTTAGTGTGAAGTATAATGTTTTATGACTCTGAACAATAAGATTAGACTGCGTGTTTCGTATGGAAGGCACGCTCTCTTGAGGCCAAGTGAGACCCAAGGAAGTCATCGGGACAGTAGCTTCCCTAGTACCCCAGCACTCCACCTGCTGCAGACCAGAGTTTTACCTGACATTGTAATGAACTTTGTGATTTTACTTAACACCTCCAAATGCTTTCCTGTAGAATAAAGTCAAGATGGTATCGACATCTTAGGATTTTATGGTGGGTCATAGAAGTTATAGATTTCTCTTTTGACTATTTGGTAGACTATGTCTCCTTGGAAACCATTCTGATGGAAAAGCCTAGAGATGGTGAGTGATAAATGTATCAGATGAGCACCAGAAGAACCCAGCGGCTGAGAACAGAGAGCACTTGTCTCTTCTAGCTGGTGTCTAGACAGGGTAAGGTGCTTTGAGAAGTCTCCTCAGAGACTAATCTACCCTTCCCTCCCTGTAAGGCTGTCACTGGATGCGTGTTTCCTTATGCCATTGGAAATACCTTGTGCTCCATCCAGTCCTAGATCAGAGATGGGCATCTGTGCACCTTCCTGGAACCCAGAGTTTAGAGCAACCTGAGTTCCCAGTCAGAACTTCAGACAGTGATGAAAAAACCTATCCTGAGAGAGGCTCAGCCCCAGAGACTTCATGCCTTGCCTTTGGATGATTAGAGAATGCAATAAAAGAGAAAATTGAGAATATGAGCAAGGAACAAGATACTGTCAAAAAATACCTTGTAGATTTTTTTAACATATAAAATGGAACATAATAGAAATGAAAATTATCGCTGATATTAAAATTCATTGGGCAGGTTATAAAGCTTATTAGATGTAACATAAGAAAGAATTAGTGAATTGAGAATTAGAGCTTAAAAAGTTGCCCACATGAAGGCCTGGAAAGAAAAAGAGACAAGAAACATGAAAGATGTTATGAGATGTATATGGGCACTGTTGGGGGAGGCGCTGAGGAGCAATGTTAGCATCTAACCAAGGAGGGAAGTGAGGGTACTGATGCTCAGAGAAGACAGAGAACTTCTCTTGTCTATAACAGCAGGAGGCCTCAGTTCAGGACTCCTCATAGTGCATTATGCACAGGGGGAAATACGTATTTTGAACAGCACAGAAAAATTGTTAGAAGTGGCCAAGGAGAGGAGACATTGCCTACCAATAGATAGCAAGCCAGCCTCCCAGTAATGTTATGGAAGCCAGCACTGCCTCACAAAACTGGACACTCCTGACTGGTTCTGATGGGAAACCTTCCCCCTACATGCTCATTCTATATCCTTGGGTGCCGGAATTCACTAGAACCCAGACGAGTCTTTTTTTCCAGTAGATGCATCTGAGTTCTTTTGGGGAGTGAGACCTCAGTTGCAGGAAGTGGACTCTGGACACTGACCCCTGCACACAAAGATCCCTCAGAAACATCTGCCCTTAGCAGCCCCCAGTTTCCTGGGAAAAGGCTCCATTCTTCAGTCAAGAGTGCAGAAGGAGCATGTCCCAGGAGGGCTGGGATAAGTAAGGGCTTTAGTAGGAAACCTAGTGGCAGCCTGGGGAGGGTGGGGATTCTTGCATTTGCCAACTGGGTGTCCACATACCAAAAAGGTCTAATAAAATGACCACCACCTTAACAAATTATAGGTGAATGTGCACAAGAATATAGGCACTGTAACAGGGTGCTGTCATGTCACCTTGTTTTCCTAAAGATGATACAGGGGTACTGGCCAGGCTCAAGTAAAACTATCTTATACACATTAGCCTAAGAGGAATGCCCCAGCTAACATTGGAATACCAGGAACACAGTGATGATGAGGAAGATGGCAGACAGACTTGAGAGAACAAAAAGTAAGAATTCAGTAAGAAGATAGCCCTGCTCTGGCTGCTGGGATCTTAGGTCCATCTGTTTCTTACCCATGCTTTCCATCCTCTGCCTTCCCTGGAATTCTGCCTCTGGCTCTCAAGCCCTTGAAAGCTCTTAAAAGCATGCAGAAGCTGCACATCAGAGTCCTCACTCTGCAACCCTGCCTCCTGACCTCCAGTCTAAGCTTGGGGGACATTTTATAGACCAACTTGTTAGAGCCACACCCTCGGCCAGCACTTGCTGCTAGGCTATCGCACGGAACTAACAGTTTTCCACTGTGCAATCTAGCAGATGCCATTTGGAATTCATTTAAGTTCTACTTTGATTCTGGTTGGATACTACAAACAAAATATTAACAGAGTGCCAGAGGAGTTTGCCAGTTACCCCAAGTGTTCCTCTTCTTGCCCTGTACCCAGCATTGTACTGGCTGACAGGGTGCTGACTAGTGGGGGTGCGTTGCCCACTTTTGGGGTAGGAGGCAGATTTTGTAGCCTCCAAACTATGAGGGGTTGGTCTCACCTGGGCTGGCCTCTGGGTTGTCCCTTGCCAAGAGGACACAGTGGGCTAAGGGAAGCAGTGGGGCTGCTTCTATAGCATGTAGCAACGCCCCGTGCGTGTGTTGGGCCTCAGCTCTGTTGCCTCATTGAGGCTGGGCCAGCATGGAGAGGCTCCCTCTGGAAGGCAGGGCTTCCACAGGCAATGCCTGTGTCCCAAAACTCACAGTCTGGCTGGACTCAGACCCGTGTAGATACTGGTAGCTTTGGGTGCTTGCAGAAAATATTTTGCCATTGAGGAATTGGCGTCTTAGATCGGGTTACATTTTGGGTTTTTTCCTGTTAGGAAACATAACTATCCAGTTCAACACCAGGGAGGCCCATGTGAGAAGACTGCTCTCTTTAGCCACATTAGAGGAGAGAGTGTGCACCCTTCCCCCAGCATTATTGAGAGTACTTAGATTACAGCTCAGTGCCACAGAGGATTGAGAAAACACAATCCTGCATTTGCTGAAGATTGGTGACAGCAAAAGCAGAGAGGGATGGCATAGGATGTGGTGCCACCAACATCCCCTACGCAGGGCTATTTCCACACCTCTGACCTTTGTCCCTTCCTGAGATTGCAGGCCATGTGCCACTGGGCCCTGCTTTGCAGCCAGGGACAAATTCTGTTGCTGCAGAAAGCCCTCTGGGTAAAAAGCCACAAGTTCTCAGCTGCTACTCAGGAAGTATGGGGTGAGCTCCTAAAGGTCCCAGCCCCCCTCCTTGATCCTTGAAGAGTCCACTGCCTGCCCAGCACTTGAAGACAGTAGCTCTGGTACCTTCTGCTTGGTTTCTCTGGCATCTTAAAGTCATTATCACATTTACTCTGAAGATACCCACTCACTCAGACCCTGCTTTTCCCTCCCTTGGATCCACCCAGCAATCCCAGCATCTGTGCATAGCAAAGAAGCAGGCTTTTTACCTCTAAAGTTATTCAGTGTAATTAGCATATGTCACCCACAACCAGGAGTTTTCTACACTGCTTTTCTCAGGTTCTGCTTTCACCCTCTTCCCAGTGAGCTTCCTGTCTTCATTACTCTAGGTGAGGGGAGAGCAATGGGCCTCTTGAACTGTGTATGCTTAGTGGAAGCAAGGTGGTCAAGAGACACTGAGAGGCTGGAGGCTGAATGTTTGAGACCAAGCGGTGCTTCTTGGGAGATTGGGCAGAGTGCATGTGCCTTCCTCCTTTCTTGCAAAGGGCCTACAGTGGACACACAACCCTGTGCTGGAAACACCTTTTCGGTGGTGGGGCATCGCTGCCCTGTCCATGGAGGGGTGCTGGCTGGTTTGTGTCTGTGGAGAACTGCCAAGGAGGTGGGTCTGGCCTTCCCACTGGTCTTTTTTTCCATCATAATTTAAACCTTGGTGTTGGAAAGTTCCGTCGTCATTATCAGAGTGTGTCACATAAGCAAGCAGTAAATGGCCAAGTGGGAAAATGTAGAGAAGGCAGGCAGAGCATTGGGTATGTGCAGAGATTAAAGCACTCAGCTATGTAAGAGCAAGCATTTAAACCAAATGCCCAGTTTGGGTACCATGGCTTCTAGTCACTTTCAAAGTGGGGTGTAGTTTTTTGAAACTTACTAGAGTTACTGGACCAGAGCTACTTTGTCATCCTGTGCAGAAGCTTCCTTAAAGGCCCTTGCTACTGGAATGTACCATGAAACCATACCACTTGGAAAGGAGGTTGTAGGTGGAATGGAGGGTGATAGGCCAGGCTCATCAACAAAGCATTTTTTCCTGGAATTTACTTGCTTTCTCTGACTTGTGTTTATGGATTAGTTAAAAACTGTTGCTGCTCATGGTGACCTGCGGTGCCTGAGGTATCATCTCAGTGCATGAGTCAGCATTCTCACCAAGTTACTTTAGGGTTTAATAAGGCAACTTAAAATACTTAAATAACAGTTTATAGCCTGAGGTGGTGAATAGTGAAAAGGATATTGTTCTGGGAGGGAGAAGACAAAGTGGACATGTGATCTGTTTACTCATTGTTCCATGGACACACCACCTCTCTAGGGCCAAGCCCCCAGCCAGGGGGCCAACTGAGTAACCTCAGGAGAGGGGCTCCTTGATGTGTCGAGTGGGAATCAAGGCAAACACCCATCAGAGGAGTTTCAAAGATCCATATCTTTCTGCCTGCAGCTTTGCACCCTGTGACCTAGAACACCCTGCAATATCTTGGCTCTGAACAGGGTCTCCACCCTGAAAGCATACGTAGGCTGGGAGTGGGGGGGTCTTGAGGCTCTTGTTGGACCCCAAGTTTCCCCTCAGCAGGAGGGCAAGGTGAAGGAAGAAGGCAAGCTTTTGGCTCCTGGAATTGGGAGTATCTTTTTTTCTCCCTCAACCCCTGCCTCTTTTAAAAGAAAGAGCACGTGCATTTCTGTTCAAGGTTGACAGTATTTTATAATGGGTGAGATAGGTGGAGGATTTGCTTGTTATGAGGAGGCTGAGATGGGATGGCCACGCTGTTCCATCGTGTCTTGTTAGTGCTCTGTGTTGATGCCTTTAGATGCCTCCAGCTCAGTCCATGTCGTGGTTCAAGGCGGGTTCGCTCCTCGAAGCGCCATGGCATGAAATGGAGGTGCCTAGAAGCAAGAAGAAAGGTACAGTACTGCAAGTCGGCCTTGATCTGTTTATGTATTTTTAAACTATGTTTGCCATTTTATGTCTGTACTATTTGGAGGCGGGATGGGAAGGACTTGAATTACAGAAAAGTGTATTTAATAGATGGAGACCTGTCCTGTGTGAGCCAGGACATTGGTGACTAGCTGTCCCACCGCCTTACACGTTGTGGGTGGTCTGGGGAGGCATCTGGAGCCAAGTAAATGGTTGTGTCACATTTACTTCTAGAAGAGGTGATGATGGGCAGCAGGAGTGCTGCCAACTTTGTTCTTTCCCTTCTTGTGAGGTGGAAGTCAGGGGCTCTGAAATGCCAGCCAAGAGTCTGGGTTCTGAGGACTCCATGGCATGAAATCTCCCCCCTCTCCTCCACCACCTCACAGAGAAGCAGGGTCCTGAGCGGAAGAGGATTAAGAAGGAGCCTGTCACCAGGAAGGCGGGGCTGCTGTTTGGCATGGGGCTGTCTGGGATCCGAGCCGGCTATCCCCTCTCTGAGCGCCAGCAGGTGGCTCTCCTCATGCAGATGACAGCTGAAGAGTCTGCAAACAGCCCAGGTGAGCCCCCAGGGTGGTGGGTGTTTTTTGGGAATGGCGAGTCTCTCTACATGGAGATGGGTATCTATGCAAAGGCGTCCTCTTTCCCTCATGAAGAAGGCACAGGTCCTGGAGGTTTCTACAAAGCAGGGGCACCCTTTGGCCCAGCCTTACTGGCTGTACCCCTAGTAATGCTCTGCCTGTCATTTCCTTGGCCTGCAGTAGATACAACACCAAAGCATCCCTCCCAGTCGACAGTGTGTCAGAAGGGGACACCTAACTCTGCCTCAAAAACCAAAGATAAAGTGAATAAGAGAAACGAGCGGGGAGAGACCCGCTTGCATCGAGCTGCCATCCGGGGAGACGCCCGACGCATCAAGGAGCTCATCAGTGAAGGGGCGGATGTCAACGTCAAGGACTTTGCAGGTGAGCGTTCACAACACCCAGGAGATGGCAGGGCAGGGGTACCCCACAGCAGATTCACAGGAGGGTGTCCAGCCTCTCTGGAGGTTTGGAGCCCTCTAGCCAGTTGACAGCATCCTGGCAGTAGTAGCCTTGATCTGGGATCAGCATAGCAGTGGTTCTGTGGGTGTGTCCTAGGTGTATGGGGCACACCCCACTCTTAACAGCAGTACAGTTTGCTGTTTCTCAGATGGAAGAATTAGTGTTTCTTGGAAAGTGTTTCAGAATAAAATCATTTTGTTTTTCATTATTTTTAAGAGAATTGAGGAACTTTTAGTTATTTCTATTCTGTGTTCTATAAACCCAAGTTGCATACTAAAAGAGTATTCTTCCTGGCTCCTCGAGGTGGGGGAGGGGGTTATCTGGCATATTTAGGGAGAGGTCATGTTGCCCAGGGACACCTACCTACCTCCCATGGAGGAAATGTCCTTTTAATATAAGACAAATGGGTGTGCTTCCCTGATCTGACTCAGGCTGAGGGAGGGCCCTGTGATTACAATTCAGTTAATTCCTTTTTTGTATAACACACTTCCATTATTGCCATGATGCATCATCAGCAGATGATTATTAAAGGTGAATGAGAACATAAGATCAGCAAAACAGTCTTCATGCACAGTACTTGATTTTTCTCATCGCCCTAGTTGAAAGTTATCTGACCAAACCTAATTTAACACTTTTTGTTTTTGTTTTTTTTTTTAAGATTTTATTTATTTTTAGAGAGAGGGGAAGGGAGAGAGACATCACTGTGTGGTTGTCTTTCACCTGCCTCCAGCTACAGACCTGGCTGGAGACCTGCCTTGCAACCTGGTTATGTGCCCTGGCCTGGGAATCAAACCAGTGACCTTTGGGTTCGGCAGGCCAATGCCTGTCCACTGAGCCACCAGCCAGGGCCTAACACCTTATTTTTAAAAAGCAATTTTCCTAAAGCAAGATTTTTCCAAAACATCCATAACAGTTTTATTCTTAAATAGCAATAAACCGAAAACAACAAAAATGTCCATCACTAAATCCATGTACAAATAATTTGTGGAATATGCATATAATAAAACACTTAAATAAAAATTACAAAAAGGGCTTCTGCTATTTTAGTTGGATCATTAAAATAGTTCCTTAATTTTCAGATTTAACCTCTCTAAGGTAACACATGGCATTTTTCTATAATAAGTAACTTTGTTTCTAGATCCCAGTGCTTTATTGTCTCTTTTGTTAGCACATTTTCCAGTACATAATTACCCAAAATTCAAAATTCTGTTGTTGTACTAAATCAGTATTTCTTTCATAGCACCAGAATTTATGTCCAAAGAACAGGCCATATTTGCACACTCGTGTGTGGCCACTATACCTGGTGGCATATTGAAGCCCCAAGCTTCCCCAGGGAATTCTTCCTCCGTGGCTTCCTCTGTTTTCCAAAATGGGAGTTTCTCCTCCTTGTATGTTAATAGATGAGCCAGGCTGAGGCTGCCTCTCATGATGCTGTGCTCACCAGTCCTTCACTCTTTTTTGCTCAGGATTAACTCTGCAGGTGGATAATCTGTGGGGTTAATAAGCCAGATCTCCCTCAGCAAACAAGAGGCACCACAGTAAAGCACATTTAGGGCTTCCCTAGACCACTTGCCTTTCAGTTCAGAGCAATGCTGTTCTATGGCTTTGTCTTGTCATTAGTGTCCTTGGAGTGCTGTTTTGAGATAGGAGTGACATTCCTAAGGATTAAATAACATATGTCCTAAGTGTCTGTTTCCAGGCTGGACAGCACTGCATGAGGCATGTAACCGGGGCTACTACGATGTTGCCAAGCAGCTGCTAGCTGCAGGCGCAGAGGTGAATACCAAGGGCCTAGATGACGACACGCCCCTGCATGACGCTGCCAACAATGGGCACTACAAGGTGGGTCTCCCTTCCAACTTCCACATCATTCTGTAGCTCCAGTCTCTGTCCTTGTCCTCATGTTTATTGGGTAACTGAGAGGCAAGTCTTCGGCCCTTACCAAAGTTATCTTCTCTGACAGGCCCAGTAGTAAATGTATAAATTGCTAACAAAATCTATATATTACACACCCACAAATTAGCATATTTTGTAACAATGAATAAGAAAGATAGCATGTCTTCTGTGTTATGTACATCCACATTTTCTTAAGGTTTTCTTTCTTAACTGCATTCGATTTTTCTGAGTTATTGCAAGTAATCTGATTTTCCCATATTGTGAAATGATTCCAATCTAAGAAAACTTAACCTGCAGTAATGTAGATACAAGTAATACACAGAAGTATACCTTATTTAGTAAAATCTATTTATAACAAGATCACTTTAAAGCATTCATAAGTTAAAGTTGGTTCTTATCCGTTCAGCTGCCCTATGACTTTTGATTGGTACACTTAATCCATTTACCTTTGTCCCTGTGTTCCTGTCTGTCTCTGTTTCTTCATTTTCTTGAAGCAGACCCTTTAGCATCTCTTGCAATGCTGGTTTGGTGGAGCTATATTCTTTCAGTCGGGAAACTCCTTATTTCACCTTCCATTTTGAATGACAGCCTTGCTGGGTAGAGTATTCTTGGTTGCAGGCCTTTGTTTTTCATTGCTTGAAATATTTTTTGCCATTCCCTTCTGGCTTGTGTTTCTGTTGAGAAATCCGCAGATAATCTTGTTGGAGTGCCCTTGTGTGTTATTAGCCATTTCTCTCTTGCTGCTTTTAGGATTCTCTCCTTGTCTTTGAAACTTGCCATTTTCATTATGATGTATCTTGGGGTGGGCCTGTTTGGGTTCATCTTACTTGGTACCCTCTGTGCTTCCTGAGTTTGCATGACATTTTCTATCCTCAAGTTAGGGAAATTTTCTGTCATTACTTTTTCAACGAGGTTTTCTATCCCTTGCTTCTCCTCTTCTCCTTCTGGTATCCATCCCTGTGATACAGATATTGTTACATTTCATGTTGTCTTGCAGCTCTCTTAAAACCTCTTCAGTCTTTTTCCATCTTTTTTCATTTTTGTTGCACTGCCTGGGAATTTTTTAATACATTGACCTCCAGCTTGCTGATCTGATCCTCTGCTTTCTCTAGCCTGCTTTTGATTCCTTCTCTGGTATTCTTCAATTCAGAAATGGTATTCTTCATTCCCTCCTGGCTCTTGTTGATGGTTTCTCTGTCCTTTTTAATGTTGTAAAGTTCCTTGTAGCTTTCCTGGAGTTCTTCATAGTTACTCTGGAGTTGTTTATATATTGTTTTCTTTGAACTCACTGAGCTCGTTGAGCTTCTCTATCATCATTCTTTTGAATTCCATGTCTGAGAGTGTGCTTGCCTCTATTTCATTTTGCACTCTTCCTGGGGATTCCTTCTTTCCATTTGCTGAGGGTTTATTTCTTTGTCTCCCCCTTTTAGGCGACTCTTGTTTGTTTCTGCTTCTTGGATTGGTCTGCTTTGACTTACTGTCTTAGTGGTGTGACCTTCTGTGGTATAGAGGTGCACTTTTCTTCCTGGATCTGTGCTTGGTGATGTCAGTTTGTGTCCCAGTCTGGGCCTAGTCTCCTAGTTGGAGACTACTAGAGAGCCACTGTCTTTGTCTCCTTTAGTTGTTAATCCAATCAGTTTGTGATCAGTGGTCAGTTTTAGGCACTTTGGTCATATGATGAATTGCTCTTCTGTCCCAGGTAATAAGACTTCTCTCCAGTTGGTGTTCTGTTGGTTATTCTGGATGATTTCTCCCCAGTTAAGGTGTAATTCCAATTTGGTGTTGGGAGGAGATTGGTGTGGCTCCACTTATTCCTCTGCCATCTTGGTTCTCCAAATTACAGTTTTACACAGGCGCTATAGCATCGGTGGTACTTCTCAGAACACACTGTCACGTACCTGCTACTGTTTTACAGGTGGTGAAGCTATTACTGCGGTATGGAGGGAATCCTCAGCAGAGCAACCGAAAGGGCGAGACACCGCTGAAGGTGGCCAACTCCCCAACCATGGTGAACCTCCTGTTGGGCAAGGGCACCTACACATCCAGTGAGGAGAGCTCAACTGGTCAGTGGCTGGGCACCAGGCTATGTGCAGGGTGGCGGTTGTGGGAGACTGTGGGGTATAGGCTTCCCAGTACTGCTGTGATGTCAGAGGCAGCATTGGCATTCATCTGCAGATCAGCACACTGGGTCCCAGCCTCCTAGACACCTGGCACTTACAGGAACTTCTGGACTCTTAGGACCTGGTGTTTCAGTACCAAAAAGCCTGAAGGCTTATCCTAATATGTCAGCCTATCTTTGCACAAACCTCTCTTTGGTTTCTTTTGGCCTGTGGTTGGTCTCAGAGTTTACTCGAGTAAAGTGCTACTCTGGGGTCTTCCCATTCCATAGGTGGCCAAGTGCTTAGCAAGGTCTTTCTCCAGGTCACCTCTGCAGACAGCTTTCCCCCATTCGTGTCTGCAGGTGTTTTGAACCTGCCTCTGACATCTTTTTCCTTATTTCCAACAGAAACCTCAGAAGAGGAAGATGCCCCATCATTCGCACCTTCTAGTTCAGTTGATGGAAATAACACAGACTCTGAGTTTGAAAAAGGCCTAAAGCATAAGGCTAAGAATCCAGAGCCCCAGAAAACTGTGACTCCTGTCAAGGATGAATATGAGTTTGATGAGGATGATGAGCAGGACAGAGTTCCTCCAGTGGATGACAAACACTTACTGAAAAAGGAGTACAGAAAAGAGACTAAGTCAAATAGTTTTATTTCTATACCCAAAATGGAAGTGAAAAGTTACACTAAAAACAATACGATTGCACCAAAGAAAGCGTCTCATCGCATCTTGTCAGACACCTCAGATGAGGAGGACGTTAGTGTCACTGTGGGGACAGGAGAGAAACTGAGACTCTCAGCACACACAATTTTGCCCAGTAATAAAACACGGGAGCCTTCTAATTCCAAGCAGCAGAAGGAAAAAAATAAAGTGAAAAAGAAGCGAAAGAAAGAAACAAAAGGCAAAGAAGTGCGGTTTGGGAAAAGGAGTGACAAGTTCTGTTCCTCTGAGTCTGAGAGCGAGTCCTCAGAGAGTGGTGAGGACGACGGGGACTCAGTGGGGAGCTCTGGCTGCCTCAAGGAATCTCCACTGGTGCTGAAGGACCCCTCCCTGTTCAGCTCCCTGTCTGCCTCCTCCACCTCATCTCACGGGAGCTCTGCCACCCAGAAGCATAACCCCAGCCACACAGACCAGCATGCCAAGCACTGGCGGACAGATAATTGGAAAACCATTTCTTCTCCTGCATGGTCAGAGGTCAGCTCCTTATCAGACTCCACAAGAACGAGACTGACCAGTGAGTCTGACTGCTCCTCCGAGGGCTCCAGTGTGGAGTCACTGAAGCCAGTGAGGAAGAGGCAGGAGCACAGAAAGCGGGGCAGCCTGCAGAGCACTCTGTCAGAGAAGAAGAGCTCCTTCCACTCCAGTGTGGATGGTGCCATTCCCAAGCTAGACAAGGAGGGGAAAGTGGTCAAGAAACATAAAACAAAACATAAACACAAAAACAAGGAGAAAGGGCTGTGCTCAGTCAGTCAAGAACTCAAACTGAAAAGTTTCACTTATGAGTATGAGGACTCTAAGCAAAGGTCAGACAAAGCTATACTTTTAGACAATGACATTTCCACTGAAAACAAATTAAAAGTATTAAAGCACGATAGAGACCACATTAAGAAAGAAGAGAAGCTTAGTAAAATGAAGTCAGAAGAAAAAGAATGGCTCTTTAAAGATGACATCATAAAGGTCTCCAAAGATGAAAAGTCACTCAAGAGAATCAAAGACTCAAACAAAGACATAAGCAGGTCTTTCCGAGAAGAGAAGGACCGTTCAAATAAAGCAGAAAGAGAGAAATTAGTGAAGGAAAAGTCTCCAAAAGAGGAAAAATTGAGACTATACAAAGAAGAAAGGAAGAAAAAGTCCAAGGACAGGCCCTCAAAATTAGAGAAAAAAAATGATTTTAAAGAAGACAAAATTTCAAAAGAGAAAGAAAAGACTTTCAAAGAAGATAAAGAAAAACTCAAAAAAGAAAAATTATACAGGGAAGATTCTGCTTTTGATGAATATTGTAACAAAAGTCAGTTTCTGGAGAATGAAGACACCAAATTCAGCCTTTCTGATGATCAGCAAGATAGATGGTTTTCTGACTTGTCTGATTCATCCTTAGATTTCAAAGGGGAAGATAGTTGGGATTCTCCAGTGACAGACTATAGGGACATTAAAAATGATTCTGTGGCCAGGCTGATCTTGGAAACAGTGAAAGAGGACAGTAAAGAGAAGAAGCGGGAAAACAAAATCCGGGAAAAACGAGACTACAGTGAAAAACGAGGTGACAAAGATGCTTTCTTTAGAAAGAAAGACAGGGACTATCTGGATAAAAACTCCGAAAAGAGAAAAGACCAAATCGAAAAGCATAAGAGTATACCCAGCTATCTTTCAGAAAAGGACAAAAAGAGGAGAGAGTCTGCTGAAGGCGGGCGAGACAGAAAGGACAGGGAGCTGAGCGACATCTGCAGGGATAGGAAGGACACTCTGGAGAGTGCCAAGGAGCGGAAAGATGGCAGAGTGAAGGCTGAGGAGGCATACAGGGAGGACCTAAAGGAATATGGCTGCGAAAGCATATTCAAGGACCGGTCTGACTGTGACTTTGGGAAGGGTCTAGAGCCTTGGGAAAGGCATTATTCAATGAGAGAAAAGGAGAAGAAAGATGGCCTTGAGAAGAAGGAAAAAATAAAATTAGAAAAATATAAAGATAAATCTAGTGACAAAGATAAAAGTGAAAAATCTATCCTTGAAAAATGTCAGAAGGACAAAGAATTTGATAAATGTTTTAAAGAGAAAAAAGATACTAAAGAAAAGCATAAAGATATACATAACAAAGAGAGGGAAAGAAAAACCTCTCTTGACCAAATTAAAGAAAAAAAGGAGAAGAGTTTCCCTGGAATAATCTCAGAAGACTTCTCTGAAAAAAAAGATGATAAAAGGGGTAAAGAGAAAAGCTGGTATATTGCAGATATATTTACAGATGAAAGTGAAGATGAAAAAGATTATACAGCAAGCGGATTCAAAATTGGAGAGGCCAGTGAAGTGCAGCGGGCAGACAGCCTCCAGGAAAAAGATGACGGGAGGGAACCATACCCCTCAGACAGACACCGAAAGCACTCTGCTGACAGGCAGCACTTGGAGAAACAGAAGGAGAAAGATTTCAAAGAAAAGAAAAAGGAAAAAGCCACGGAAGGGGGGAAAGACAAGAAAGAAAAGGTCTTTGAAAAGCACAAAGAGAAGAAGGATAAAGAGTCTACAGAAAAATACAAGGACAGGAAAGACCGAACTTCAGTTGATTCTATTCAGGAGAAGAAAAACAAACAGAAGCCCCCTGAGAAGGTGGAGAAGAAGCTCTCTGCTGAAGACAAGGCCAAGAGTAGGCACCGGGAGAGACCAGACAAGGAGCATTGCAGAGAGAGGAAGGTGTCAAAAAGTGCTGAGGTTGAGAAGAGCCTGCTGGAAAAGTTGGAGGAGGAAGCTCTACATGAGTACAGAGAAGACTCCAATGACAAGATCAGTGAGGTGTCCTCTGACAGTTTCACCGACCGTGGGCAGGACCCAGGCCTGAGTACGCTCCTGGAGGTGTCTTTCACAGAGCCTTCAGAGGAGAGGGTCAAAGAGAACTGCCTGCAGGAGAAGCTGAAGGAGAAAGAAAGGCACAGGCACTCTTCTTCCTCATCCAAGAAAAGCCATGATCGGGAGAAAGTAAAGAAAGAGAAGTCTGAGAAAAAAGAAAAGAGCGAGGACTACAAGGATGTGGGAGGCAGGAAGGACTCTGGCCAATACGAAAAGGATTTCTTGGATGCTGATGCTTATGGTATTTCTTATAGTACAAAAACTGACATAGAAGATGAATTAGATAAAACCACTGAATTGTTTTCTACTGAAAAGAAAGATAAAAATGATTCCGAGAGAGAGTCTTGCAAGAAAATAGAAAAGGAACTAAAGCCTTACGGATCTAGTGCTATCAACATTCTAAAAGAGAGGAAAAGACGGGAGAAGCACCGAGAGAAGTGGAGGGAAGATAAGGAGAGGCACAGGGAGAAGCACGGGGATGGGCTTCTGAGACATCATAAGGATGAGCATAAGCCAGCAGCCAAAGACAAGGATAGTCCTCCAAGTTCCTTCAAAGATAAGTCCAAGGATGAAAGCCTGAAACTCTCTGAGGTCAAATTGAAGGAGAAATTCAAGGAAAATCTAGAGAAAGAAAAAGGGGACTCTGTAAAGATCAGCAACGGAAATGATAAGTTACCACTGTCCAAAGACCAGGGCAAGAAAGATGCCCGGCCTCGAGAGAAGCTCCTGGGAGATGGCGATCTGATGATGACCAGCTTCGAGAGAATGCTCTCACAGAAAGACCTGGAGATTGAGGAACGCCACAAACGCCACAAAGAAAGAATGAAACAGATGGAGAAGATGAGGCACAGGTCTGGAGACCCTAAGCTCAAGGAGAGGATGAAGCCAGGTGAGGATGTGCGGAAGAAGAGTCTGGATGTCCCTCCAAAGAAGCCTCTGGGGCTGGACCCTGCCCTTAAAGACAAAAAGCTCAAGGAATCAGCTCCTGCTCCACCAGTGCCCGAAAATAAGCCTCACCAGGGACCAGCTGTGGATGCCAGAGACTGGTTGGCAGGACCTCATACGAAAGAGGTCTTGCCTGCTTCCCCCAGACCTGACCAGAACCGGCCCACTGGGGTGCCCACCCCTGCATCCGTGGTGTCCGGGCCCAGCTATGAGGAGGCAATGCACACTCCCAGGACCCCATCCTGCAGCGCTGAGGACTATCACGACCTCATGTTCGAGTGCACAGATCCCCCTCCTGCCTCCAACACAGCCGCCAACGCCTGCTCCCCCTCCTTCTTTGATAGATTTTCTGTGGCAGCGGGCGGGATTTCAGAAACCCCAAGCCAGACACCTACAAGGCCCCTGTGCACAAATCTTTATCGTTCCGTCTCTGTCGATATCAGGAGGACTCCCGAAGAAGAATTCAGCATTGGGGACAAGCTGTTCAGACAACAGAGTGTCCCTACCGCCTCCAGTTACAACTCACCAGGGCAGCACTTGGAGGACAAGGCCCCTGCACCCTCAGGTCCCCCGGAGAAGTTCGTCTGCTTGTCTCCGGGATATTACTCCCCAGACTATGGCATCTCCTCCCCAAAGGTGGACACTCTGCACTGCCCATCCACAGCTGTGGTCACCACCAACCCTTCCTCAGAGGGTGCCTTCTCTGGTTTACAAGCAAAGTCCCCCACTTTGCACAGAGACGAGCTATTGGCCCCGTCCATGGAGGCGGCCCTTCCCCCCGACTTGGGCATTCCCCTGGATGCCACAGAGGACCAGCAGGCCACCGCTGCCATCATCCCCCCAGAGCCTAGCTACTTGGAGTCCCTGGATGAAGGCCCCTTCAGCACGGTCATCACTGCAGAGCCAGTTGAGTGGGCTCATCCCACTGCCTCGGAGCAGGGCCTCTCTTCCAGCCTAATTGGGAGCACCCCTGAAAATACTGTCAGTTGGCCAGTGGGGTCAGACCTTATGCTTAAGTCTCCACAGAGATTCCCAGAATCACCAAAACATTTCTGCTCTGCCGAATCCCTTCACCCGGCTGCCTCTGGACCCTTTGGCACCACAGAGCCCCCTTACCCAGTCTCCTCTGTCCCATACCCTCTGTCAGTCCCTGAGCCAGGACTGGAGGAAGTTAAAGATGCCTCTGTGGAAACAATCCCAGCCACCATCTCCACTGCAGAAGAACCAGCCCCTTTCACCCCTTCCTCCAGGCTAGAGACCTTCTTCAGTAACTGCAAGTCGCTTCCTGAAGCACCCCCTGATGTGCCCCCAGAGCCTGCATGTATGACAACCGTGGCTCAAGTGGAGGCTCTGGGGCCTCTGGAAAATACCTTCCTGGAAAATGGCCACAGTCTGTCTACTCTTGGCCAGGTGGAGCCAGTGCCCTGGCCTGATGCCTTCCCCAACTCTGAGGATGACCTGGACCTGGGGCCCTTCTCACTGCCAGAGCTTCCTCTTCAAACTAAAGAGGTTTCTGACGTTGAAACGGAACCTGTAGAAGAGAGTCCCCTTGTTCCTCCAGAAAGTACCCCTGCGGGGGCCTCCGTGGTCCTGAACGGTGGAGATGTGGCTGCATCAGCTGTAGAGGAACAGCTCCAGTTGCCTTCTGACCAGGCAGCTGCCCGGCTCCCTGCTGAGCCTGAGCCTGAGCCCTCAGAGGGGCCGGCACCAGACATGATTTTGGAAGCGACAGTGGGAGCAGAGGCTATGTCAGAGGGGAGGGCCACTGAGGCCTCGGACCCCAGCCTGGGGCTCACACCAGCACCCCCGGAGCAGCGTCCACCAGGTAGTGGAGACGAGGTGGAAGGTCCAGATCCCTTGGCAGCATCCCGCAGCACACCTGAGCCCTCTGGGGACATCCCTGCACAGGTACAAGTGATGAACGGGGCTGGCCTGCGTGACAGCGCTGGGCTTGAGGGGCCTGCAGGAGGCGTCCTGCCTGAAACCACGGAGTCAGAACCCAGGCCCCCAGCTGAAGTCCCAAAGGCCCCCAAAGTGGAGGAGATTCCCCAGCGTATGACCAGGAACCGGGCTCAGATGCTGGCCAATCAGAACAAGCAGAGCTCACCTCCTTCTGAGAAGGAACCTGCTCCTGCCCCTATCCCCAGAGTAAAGGGTAGAGGTTCTGAGGAGGAGGACCCCCAGGCCCAGCATCCACGCAAACGCCGCTTCCAGCGCTCCAGCCAGCAGCTCCAGCAGCAGATGAACACGTCCACGCAGCAGACGCGGGAGGTGATCCAGCAGACACTGGCTGCCATCGTCGATGCTATAAAGCTGGATGATATTGAGCCCTACCACAGTGACAGATCCAACCCGTACTTTGAATACTTGCAGATCAGGAAGAAGATTGAGGAGAAGCGAAAGATTCTCTGCTATATTACCCCGCAGGCGCCCCAGTGCTATGCTGAGTATGTCACCTATACAGGCTCCTACCTCCTAGATGGCAAACCGCTCAGCAAACTGCACATCCCTGTGGTGAGTGCCAAGGTGGGGCCCCAGCCTGTAAGGGTCCCAGTCAACTGGGGTCAGAACCCTGTTTACCAAGTTATTGGTAAACAGAGCTTGGGGTAGGTGTGGTGCCATCGTGGGACGACCACCCTCCAACATAGAGGTCCACATCGACAGTCCTTCTGGGTCCAGAGATCGCTTACTTTCCTCTCCGTCGTTTATCGTTTTTGCTATGTCATCTCCCCATCCAGTGCCTGACTGGGTCACTGAGTGCCCTCGCCCTCTTTTTTAACTGTCAACAGTTCAGCATCTGCTGTAGCCACACCTTGCAGACCTCCAGCTGGACCTAACTGGAATGCTGCTCAGTCCCTGGTCTCCCCAATGCCCTCCTCACCTGGGACTGTGGCTGACTAAGGCCCCACTTTCATGTCAGTTACACCTGCACTGCAATCCCCCTTCTGTAGCTCAGTGTTTCCTCTCAAATCACTTTTTTTTTTACTTAAAAATTCTTTATTAATCTTCTCATGAAAAATCTGCACAGTCATCACAGATAAAGTCACTAAAGAGCCTGGACTCCTTTTTGCCAGCACCAGCATTGGCCTTCGCAGTTCCTTTCCTCATTCTGTTCTTGGTTTCTTTTCTGTTTTCTTGAGGTCGTCTCATAAGGCCACGTCTTGCAGGTCTATGTGTGGGCTCATTTTTCTTTCATAATTCAAGGAATTATAAAAAGCTATAGCCAGTTGTCTTGCCACCACCAAAATGGGTTCTAAAACCAAATAAAAGGTAATAATCTGGTGTGGTCTTAACATACTTGGGCTAGTTTTTCCTGAATTTGTCTTAGGTACTGATCTGTTGTTGATAGACTTCCTTGTCCAGATAGTTAACTGACATTCATGATGGCAGCTGATCATCAAGCAGCAAGGGAGAAAAAGCTCCTCTCAACTCATTTTAATGGCTAAGGCCTCAATGGGGATGTATGTAGTCTGGCTCCAGCCCCAGCCCCAGCCCCTTGAACTGCTTCACACCTCTTACCCTGGTTTTCAGTGGCTCCATGTTACTGACCTGAAGCCAGGGCCTCAGCTCTCATTACACTGGAGCCCTGAGTGACCCTGGCTGGCATCTTTGCTACCTCCTCAAAGCACATCTTTCTTTAGACTACCCAGCAGACCTGCCCTCAGTCAGTACCCCACCTGCCTCTCAACACTACCCAGGGCCTCCATCTCCTTTTACCCCTCTACATTCCATTGGTGGCTCACTCTCCACCTCAACCTAATGACCACCTCTGTGCAGATGTGACACATCTAATCCCCACCATGCACACCATCCTCCACCCTCATCCTCATGCCCATGTCTGAGCAGTCAGCAAGTCTACCTATCCAGGGCTTTACGGGCCAGCACCTCCTGCGTCACTGCTTGTCCCACTCCACCCCTTGCCTAGTCTGGCCCTGCTTCTCATTAGCTATTAGGGTCTGTTCTCAGCACAGCAGGCAGAGAGATCCTATTACAGTGCGGCTAACCCCCTGCCCATCCCTGCCTCCTCCTCGGGGTCCCTTAAGGACCCAAGCCCATTGTGCTCCCCAGAGGTCTCCTGTTCAGTGTGCAGCTAACTTGTTTCATTTCTCTAACCATACTACCCACTTGGAGAAGAGCTACAACTTTTGTTTGATTTTTGTCTGTTATGCCCAGTATGGGCCTCCGTCACAGCTATTGAATGAACACTCATCAGGATGACCTGGGAAAGGCCTGGGCATGCAGCCCGCACAGCCAGTCTTGGAGGGCTCTGCTCCAAAGGAGGGACACGTTGGATGAATGTATTCTACTCAGACATTGGTGTTTCAGAAGTCAGTGTACCTACTGGCTTTCCATCAGGCATAAAGCTTCGCTAATTAGGAATGACACCCAGCGTCTTCTGAATGAGGGGGAGTAGCTCTGAGAGTTGGGTGCAGTGGCTGAGGTAGCGCCTCCAGGGCCACCACCCTCCCTGCCCAGCCCTGTGATTTGCTCCCTGCCCAGCCCTGTGATTTGTTCCTAGGGAGCAAGGCTTGCTTTGAGGCTGGCAGGATGTCCCCAGCATCACTCTCCCTTCTGCCACTCTAGGAAGGGGAGACCGAAGCAGCTCTGTCTGTGACTGGCCTGGAGGGGATCCAGCTGCCTTGACTTCATCTGGGTCACTAAATTCATAAAAATCCGGCTGAGATTTGTTGTTTAGTGTGACTTTTTGTTGTTTAATTTTTGGTTACCAAATAAAAGACTACCGTGACCACCATACAACGTTTAGAAAATAAAGAAAACTAGATCATCGTACTCCTGCTACCTAGGGTTCACCCTGTCAGCAGTCTGTGCATCTCTGCTTCACTTTTACTGGATTCATCCCTTTCTAGATGCTTTAGTTCCTGTCACCATGTAAATGAGCACCCAGACTTTTAGGTGAGGGCAAGCAGAGGTCAAGCTTTCCTGGATTCCCACCAGACCAGAGGCATGGGGCTGCCACCGTGCCGCCTGAGGCTGAGGCAGACTCAGCAGCCGTGGCCCCTGGCCTTGGTGTCTTCTCTTGAGGATCCAGAAGTGGTGTATACCTAAGTACACCTTTGTATTCGTGCCTCCCGAGTTGGTGCCCCAAGGTAGAGTCAGAAGATGCAGGCACACCACAGCCCCATGAGGCTGAGTCCTATGAGGCAGAGGGAATGGAACAGGGCCTGACTGATGGCATGTGCCATTGAGACCAGCTACATGTTCTAACGTCTAACTTTGAGCTAATTTTAGACAAAGTTAAAAGCACAGAGTGTATTTGTGCCCTTCACTGGGTCCCAGGATGCTGCATCACTTCCTGGGTCACCCACCCCTCATCTTCCTTGAATGGCATGTTTTGGTGACACTTATGAGGAATACTGATGAAGTGTTTGGTCTGACATTCACCACTGGACTGAAGGACATGTTTTTGGTGAGAATTCACTGACATGATAGAAAGTCTTAAGTGCATTCTGTCTGGTTCATGGTGTCTATGGCTGCATCCTAGTGACAGTGGCCTAAGTGTCCTACTAGTTTCCCCGCTGTGCAGTTACTGTCTTTCCCTTCAGTTGGTAAATATCTTGTGTCTACTGATTTTAGTCTCCTTACTGGATCTTGTCTGTAGCAGTTATTCCTGTGGTGCTGGCCTAATGCTGATTTTGTTTACCTCTCTTTATGTGTTTGATAACTGGAATTCTCCTGCAATCACCATTAACTTACTTTGTGTGCAAATCGTTCCAGCCTTAGCCGTTAGGAGCTCCTTCAGATTGCCCCATCTTTCCGAGCACAGTCTTACTTTATAATCCCACATACTCCAGCCACGCCCTGACAATAAATTACACAGTCCCTTCTAAAGGGAATGATGTTTAGAAACCACATCCTGGTTGCAGGCGGTGCTCACTATCCTGGTGACATGGCCAGGGGGAGTGTGGTGTTCCATATCCCTCCATCTGGTTGACATTGAAATCTTGACTTCATCCTGTGCTTGTACCTTCCTTGAGAGAGAGACTTGGTGCTTCTTACTTGAGCTGTGTTTATTGGCCTGCTCACTCCCAGTGTATATGTGTCTCATTTCACAAGCACTGGCCTACCCATGAAATGCCTGCACTGGTTAGAAGATATTTGTGGGTGGTTCTTCTTATCTTTCACCTCCTGATGTCCTTTCCAAAGTGACTCAGGTGAGTGCTCTGTTTCCCCTATGACCCCAAGTGGGACAGTCAGGCTTTTTTGTCATATGTGTTCCACGTTGGCACCTGCATCCCCTTTGGTGTCAAGATTTATTGTGAAGGACATGAAACTTCACTATTAATAAAGGAAATAGCCCTGCATTGTCCTCCTTTTCCTTGCCATCTGTTTGCTCCTGTACCGTCTTTGTCATTTCTTCTTGCATGAAGAGGAGCAGTGTACTCTGTACTTTCTGCTTTTTACACTTCACACTGTTTATGGAAGTCATACCCCTCTTTATTTTCATAACTGTGTAGTGTTCCTTTGGGGGCCAGTATCCATGCCATAGTTCATTCACCTGCTCACTTGTGTACAAGCATCTGGTTGTTCCAGGAAATTGTCTGGTACATCGGTGTTTCTTGTGACCCAGAGGTACATCTTCAGAACACACTTGGTCAGTGTTGTGGAGGTTCCCAACCCTCACTAACCCCTCCTTCTCACCTTTTGTGATTGCAGATAGCACCCCCTCCCTCCCTGGCGGAGCCCCTGAAGGAACTTTTCAAGCAACAGGAGGCTGTGAGGGGGAAGCTGCGCCTGCAGCACAGCATTGAGCGGGTAAGAATAAGAATAGGTCTTGGGTTTTGGGCATGGACCCAGGGTGTATCTTGCCCTGTTAGGACTGGCTTATGTGGTTTCTGTCCTCCAGGAAAAATTGATCGTCTCCTGTGAACAGGAGATCCTGCGGGTGCACTGCCGGGCAGCAAGGACCATAGCGAACCAGGCAGTGCCATTCAGTGCCTGCACCATGCTGCTGGACTCTGAGGTCTACAACATGCCACTGGAAAGCCAGGTGAATGACTGCAAAGGCTGTGCACTTACTTACACTGGTCTCTCAAGAGGAGCTGGGCCTTCCAGTCTTCTGCTACCCAAACAGGAGTAGGAAACACTCAAGTCCCACAGACTCTACACTGATCACATGAGCAGATCTGCCCCCAGGATAGGGGAGGCAAGGTGATCAGACAGCAGCACACATAATGCTGATGTCATCAGATACCACATAGGCTTTTCGAGGCCCTATTCCAGGGTCCTTACGGCCACAGGCTCTCTGATCACTGGGTTGGGCTAGGCCTCAGTTTCAGTCACTTGAAGAGTTATTCAAAGTTTCCTCTAGAACATACATCGATTAGGATGAGCAGCACCCAGAGCTGCTGCATAAATAGCCTTCTGCAGTGAAGGCCCCATGGGAGACTTGCATGCTGGGGACAAGGGGTAGGTAGCCTTGCACCAGCATGGTGACAGTGTTGGCAGTAGGCCTTGAAGCCAAGGGCCAAGAGGGAACCTGGGGCTGCTTAGCATAGCATAACAGTGGTTCACTCCCCACACCCCAGTCCCTCCACAGGCACATAGGCCCTGGGGTCCTGTTAGAACTTATCTGGTGGCCCGGTATAAGTTGGGCAGCAGAGCCCAAAGCACTGCCCATCTGCCCTCCAGAGCGGCCCTGCCTTGTCCACCCCAGCTGGTCATCCTGTCTCTTCACCCCAGCGTTACACATTTGTCTCATGTGGTCATACATTTGCTTCCCCCACCCAGCCTATCCTGTCACAAAACATTTGGGCATGGGTGTCCCTCCCCCATGGGTCTCCCCACCTGTCTGCTAGAATATAAGACTGTGTTGTTAAATGGCCCTGCCTTCCAGCAGCCCCCAGCTTTAAGTTTCACCTGCCTCTTGACCTGTCCATGGATATAGCTAAGGTTTAAATTCTGCAGAGTGGGCTATCATGTCCCCATTGCCCGTCCTAAGCCTGGCATTTCTCCTACTTCCTGCTGCCTGCTGCACTCAGGCCTGGCCTTCTGAGGCTGGCTGTCCTGTGTTTGACTCCCCAATTTATTCTCTTCCCCAGGACCACTGTGAATTTTTTAGGAACAACCCAACATGCATCGTTTCAGGCCTGCCTTCTGCTTCTTGGCCCCTTGCCCCTGCCCCTGCTTCTGTGGATGTTCTCAAAACACTGTGGTTCTCTTGGTCCTCTCCTGCTGCCCCCTTCACTGTTTAAGCCTTGATGCCAAATGCCCTACTGACAGATGCCCCTCCTGGTCCCGTGGCCAGGGCATGAAATCCTGCCATGTCAGGATTATGTGGGCCCCTGAGGTTCTGAACAGTGTCCCCAGGTTGGCTATGGCTATGTGGAAATATACAGTGTGGTTCAGTGGTTTTTAGTTGAAATTTTTTTTTATTTGCCCAGTAAGGATTTTCCACTCACTTAATGTACATTCTTCAAGGATATATCTTTAAAAGTTTTCCCACCTGATACACTAAGTATCAAAACAAGTTTTTTCTACTAAAGCAAAACATTGAATATAAATGACCCATGGAGAAAAGTGTAGGGATTAACTATGGGATTTAGGGGAGGGGGCAGCAGAGAGCAACAGGGGAAAAATTGGGACAACTGTAATCTAAAAACAAAAACTTCACAATCTTTAAAAAAAAATAAAGGAAAACATTTTTCAACAAAGTATTTGCTTAGGGATAAAGTGATTACTTCAGGGTTAGGTATTTGAAAGTTTTACATCTAAGCGGAAAAAGACAATCTGCTGATCTTCAAGGGCTTTCCCGCATCCCTTCTGACAGTCTAGGGAGAAGGCTTTAGGCTGCAGTTTCTTCTCCTCAAATGTGTTTGGTGTGGAGCCTGAGCTTAGCCACCAGGTGGTCAGTCACACACTTAACTTGCAGCTGATTTCCTCAGCATGCTGACCACCTCGCAACCAGGGAAAACCAGACAGCAGGAGTCTGGGAAACCTACCTGCTCCACTGTCTTCTGGTTCCTCCTAAGGCATCTGTTTGTAAACCACAGTCCATCGCAGGTGAAGATGCTGCCATATTTGAGGAATATGACAACAAGGTAGCACTCCTACAGAGTGAAACCAGGAAGCTGGCCCTTAGCCACCCCAAGCCTCTCAGACATCTTTTACAAAGGAAAAAAACACTTTCAATGTTCACAAACAGAAGTTAAAACAGCATGGCCTCCAAAAGCAGTGAAGGCCAGAGCTGGAGGGCTTCCCAATTGTTTTCTCCATGGATGGGCATCATAACAGACACGCAGAAAGCCTTCATGAGGGGGTCCCTAAGTCACTGCAGGGCAGCTCCACCATAGGTAGCATCCAAATGGCCCTACAGCCTCCTAGGTGTGTTAACAAAAGCCATGTGGGGAGGGAGAGGGACCAGGGATCACACTGGTCTGTCCTTGAGCATAATTACAATGTGTAGATTTCAGGGATGAGGCTGCAGCTTTTATTCATCACCTAGGAGGGAGGACTTGAAGCACCTTTAGTTTGCCTTCTCCCATATTCCCTATCAAATGCCCGTATTTAATTTTTTCCCCAGGGTGATGAGAATAAGTCTGTGCGAGATCGGTTCAATGCCCGCCAGTTCATCTCCTGGCTCCAGGATGTGGATGACAAGTACGATCGCATGAAGGTGAGTACTCTGTATTCCGTTAAACTGCACCTGGCTGGGAGCCCCCAGGGGTCTACTAGGGTGGTGGGAGAAAGCTGATGCTGAGTCCCGTGTTTGGAGGTAACAGTTTTCAACTATTTCTGATCCCAGCTGATACTTTTAGGGCCTCCCCACCCCCATGTTGCCTCCTTAGATTATCTTCCCTCCTGTCCAGGTATACAGGGAGCAGCTCCTGTCACCAACTGTCAGTCAGACCTCTGTGGGACCCCACCTTGAGCCCTCCTCAAAGCATACGCCCATCACCACTGCTCTGGACGTACTGACCAGCGCAGCAGGCCAGATTATGGGTGGGAAATAGAAAGATAAGTAAGAAGCAGACCCTCATCTTTAGTTGCTTGAGTTACACATAGGGTCACTCATAAGAACCAGTGGTAAAACTTAACTACAGCAATGTTCCAAGTTAAAAGAATTAACACACAAGTCAGCACAACCCCAGGAAGCTGCATGAGGGAGAGCTGAGTGGCCATGTGCCTACTGCTCTTCTCACTGAGAGTTGCACAGCTGATGTAGGGAATTCCAAAGCTGCTCCATCCCAACCCAACCCAACCCTGTGATACCTATACTGAGAAAATAAGACAGTGTTTCCAGGATGCCAGCCTTACTTACCTGTGCCCCTTACCTCAGCAATCCATGACAGTGGTGCCATAGCAATGTACACAGGTGCTACATGGATTGGACAGAAAGCCCAGAGCAGAGAACAATGAGCCCACATGACATTTCAGGCTCCATGTCCTGTTCAAGAGGCGGTGCAGGTACGGCTGAGGTGAGAGGCCCAGCTCCAAGGTGACGATGCAGAGTCACACTGTTGCTCTCCATCCACTATCAGCCAGGCTTGAAGGAAGTCACAGGGAAGATTTTTCCTATAGAAGAAATTTTTAACCCCATTAAAATCAGACTTTGCACATTAAAAATGCCATCTAAGCTCAACTTCCTTAATATACAAAAGAACTTATAAACTAATAAGGAAAAAAGTGGCTAGAAACAAAAGCTGGTGAAGAATGCAGAGACACTGTGAAAGCAGCCACACCTTCCTTCATGAGGCCACGTTCCGTGTGACCATTTGTTTCAGCGCCACAAGTTAAACTAGATCCTGTTCAGAATACAGACTGCCAGCCTCCCCTGCATGGCCCTGCAGTGGGGATGTACTTTCGTAGGGTAATCACTATCAGATGTCATAGTGCTTTGGCCACCTAACTTAGCCAGTTTAAAATTCAGGAATACATTTTTAAAAGTTCATTGGAAGAACCCATAAAGTGGAAACCCAGAAGCCCATCAATAATTCTGTGAATGGGAGTGTGGGAACATTTGAAGATTGAAATACATAAAACATTTTAAATTGGGCAAACGTGGCCTGACCTGTGGAATTATCTGAGCTGCTTAATGAAGAGGGTCCATCCTGAGGTTGACAATTTCCAGCATACAGTTTAGACATACAGCTGCTACATTGCAGCACACAGTGGTTCTCTCCCAAAGACTAAAGAGAGAGGAAGAGCCCTGAATGGTGGCTCAGTGGATAAGGTGCCAGCCTGCGAACCCAAAAGTCACTGGTTCAATTCCCAGCCAGGGCACGTAACCAGGTTGCAGGTCAAATCTCCAGCCAGGTCCGTAGCTGGAAGCAGGTGAAAGGCAACCACACATTGATGTTTCTCTTCCTCTCTGCCTCCCTCCCTTTCTCTCTTTACAAATATTAAGTAAAATATTTTTTAAAAAGAGGAAGAATTTTATTTCCCTCCACCATCAACATACTTTAAAACCAAGTACGTTGTATAAATCCCCTTGTCCCAAAATGTGTCCCACTCTGGATCCCTATGTTTCATCTGGTTATATCCCATTTCAGTAACCCAGTGAATCATTATTTCAGTTTTTAACTTTGTATCTACTTAATATGATTTAGTAGTACCTATTTAATAATATACCCATAAAAACTAAATACTTTAATACTAAAACCTAGATAACCCTTTTTAAAAATTTAAGTATAATTTTAAAAGATGTCATTTCTGTTATAAATGCAAATGAAGTCAGTCTCACTATCCACATACAAGATAATGTAAAACAAAAACAAAAGAAAATGAGTTGCAAATTCTAATTAGATACTGTTGTGAGACTCATGGATGGTTAGGGCACAGAGCAGGGTTAGACTCCTCGAGTGATCCGTAAACCCACTCAAGAGGCCAGGGGGTGGTCAGCTAACCTGTCCAATGGTGCTGTGGGCCATGCACAAGGGCAGGCCATCCTGCTGCCAGAGCTTGGTGCCGGTCCCTCGGCCCCATCCTCCCAATGGGTATTGAGTGGGCAGCAAGGGCCTGGGCCTAGTCCTCTTGCTTGAGCACTTAGATGGTGGGCCAGCGTCTTGCCTCCCCTTCTCTAATCTGCTGTGCTTTCCGTGCAGACATGTCTCCTGATGCGGCAGCAGCATGAAGCTGCGGCCCTCAATGCTGTGCAGAGGATGGAGTGGCAGCTGAAGGTCCAGGAGCTGGACCCTGCTGGGCACAAGTCCCTGTGTGTGAATGAGGTGCCCTCCTTCTATGTGCCCATGGTAGACGTCAATGACGACTTTGTGCTTCTGCCAGCCTGACGCACGTAGGACAGCTGCACAGGACACAAGCAAGGGCCACATGGGTCAGCCCGGCGCTGCTGCCGAGTCCCAGCAGCGGAAGGAGACCTTGCGCCTCAGTAGGAACACCCAGGGAAAACCTGCACTTTGTCCCCTGGAGAACAGCTCTTTTATACCAGCTGCCCAGGTAGGACAAGGAGACCTCGGGGACACGGACATGGCAGCCTTGCGGTCTGTTTTCTAGCCAGCTGCACAGGCATTTCAGGAGCTGCAGAACGGATTGTTTTTTTAAAAGTTCTCGTTCCATTCTGATCAACTAAAGGAAATAAAATTAAGACGTCCACTCCTCACAAACTGTGACCTTCAGGTCGGAGCAGGGAGAGTGCCATCCTGGCTGCAGTCCTGTTGCCATGGAGCTGCTGATAGCCACAGGCCTCAGGCTGGGGCTGGGACACTGTGCCGCCCACCTGCCTGCCACAGAGGGACACAGAGCCAGGACTCTCCAGTTGTGTTTTTAATGGAGTCAAATCCACGTGGTTTGTATATTTTTTCCTTTAATCTTGGGCATTTTGTTTCTCTTTCTGAGAACATAACTTGAAACACTACAGAGCCAATAATCATATAAAAAGTGTACCCGTAAACGCTGTACAGTTTTATACACATTCACAATGTACTTTTGCTGCCTTCTAGATAATTTATTTTGCAACACATTACTGCACAGTTGTAAATAACTTATGTACTGTAACATCACTTCAGTTATGTGTAAAGAAATAAATAAATTAATTAAATGCTCTTTGTACATGACAGTCCCCTCCCTGGGAGGGGCTAGTTGTGTAGGGTCACTCCACTGAAAAACTCCATTGTCTTAAACTTTCTTCCTCCCAAATAATTAGCTTCTAGTTTTGAAACTAATTACACAGTTGACCCTTGAACAACAGAGTCAAAAATCTGAGTATAACTTTTGACTCCCTCAAAACTAGTAAGTAGACTACCATTGACCAGAAGCCTTATAGTAACATAGTTGATAGCATACAAAAGATGTGTTCATGTGTACTACAGACTCTATTCTTAGAATAAAGCTAGAGAAAAGAAAATGTTAGGAAAACCAGAAAGGAAGAGAAAACACATTTAAATATTTATTGAGAAAAATGCACATGTAAGTGACCTGTGCAGTTCAAGCCCATGGTGTCAAGGGTCAAATGTATTCTCCCCTCCTTTCCTGCCCCTAAGTGAACTGAAGTGCTGTTCTCTGCTGCCCCAGGAGCTGCTCAGCGAACAATGGGGAGGAGCTGGCTGGGGAGCCCTGGAGTTAAGAGCTATCAGCACCTGCAGAATGTTCAGGCTGTCTCTCTGCTGAGGGGACAGGGCATGGGGAACAAAGAACTAGCTCTCCGCTGCCATAAGGCTGCCAGGGAGGACAAGGAAACCTCAGGGACCTGGACACAGCAGCCTTGCAGTCTGTTTTCTAGCCCTCTAGCCTGTGTCATCTGTCCTGAAGGGCCTGTCAGAAGGAAACAAGACTTGTTCAGGCAGCAGGTTCTCTGGGCATTGTGGCCTAGAAGATACCACTGTCCAGCCTGGCCAGTTCTCACTTCCTGGTTCCACCTGCTGTTTCCTGTGCTTAAAAAGCTTTCATTTGGGGCCGAGTCTGCATTTCTAACAGTTTCTTCAGTGACATAGCAGCTGGTATGGCGTCCCCACTGGTAGAATGCCAGTGATTGCAGAAAATCAACTCTAGGAGCAAGAGTTGGGGGTTTGAGCCTTGCACAGAGCAGACAGGGCATTTGCACCCCATGCTCCCCTCCAGGGAGCACACCTGCAGCACGAGACAGTGTGGTGGCTCCGCAATGCACCAGATCCATCTGGGAGGCACCCTAAAGTGGCATTTTCCCTTACCCACCCTTAATCCTGTCCTGTCTACAACTCCTGTTCTGACATCTGGCTCACAGTTGGCTCCCCCAACACCTGGGGTGCTGCAGGGATACATAATGGAGTGGAGGGGGGGGGGGCAGGTCCAGGCAACAGGGTATGTATGGGGAGACATTTTCCTTGCTCATGTCCTTGTCCCACCCCCTCTTCTCTGTGCTTCTCAGGATCTGTAGAAATGAGTCCATTTGCCCAGCTCTGCCTTGTAGTGTTCCTGAGCATGATTTCTGGTGCCATGTTCTCTGCAGAGCATCCTGCCTGAAAGTGGCCCCAGACTGGCCTTAGGTGGCTTTTGACCATCTCCTCAGGGACAGGTGGGATTCCTGGGCCTGCCCTGGGCTCTCCAGGAGGCAGGCCATGGACAGAGCCTTGGTTTCCCCAAAGTACCTGGTGTGAGTCAGTTCCTGGAGTAACAGGATGGTGAGGCGCCATCCTGCCTCTACTACTGACCCTATTCTCCCCTTTGCGTGAATCCCCTCCAGGCTGGTCTTAACCACTTGTGTATCCAGGAAGGGGCACGGATATGCCAGCAAAGCTCCAACATCTTTTCTGGGCAAAAAGTAGTTGTTTTCCTAATCACAGAACTCCGATCACAATAAGACTTCTCTTAAGTCCTGCTTCTTTTTTAAACAACAAATTAACTTGAGCTTATTCCCATGGACATGTCTTAGCATCAGTAGCTTAAGGCCACAACAGTGGAAGTCCTGGAACCCCAAACCCTGTGCATGTGGCTACCTGCACAGCATGCAGAGCATGTTGGGCATAAGTGAGGTGCTCTGTCCCCCAGAGAACATTTCTAAATAAACTCTTAAAAACAAAGGCTCTCTGTGGTTCTGCTCCCAGTTCATCTCTGTCGAGGCTTGAGGAGTCCATGCAGGTATTTTTAGAACATCCAGGAGTCCAGAATTGTGTCTGGTCTGGAGGTACTGCTGGTCCCTGAGGTCTGTGACTGCAGGTGTAGGTGTCAGGCTGCCCTCAGCTGCATCTGACTCGAGCTAGAGGAAGGCAGTGCTTGTACCACTAGCCCCCTGCTCAACGTACCTGGTGCCACACTGATTGCAGCCTGGGATCCTAGCTCTGGCACAACTGGGTGCTGAATGCCTCACTGGTGAAAGGGTCCACCACCCATAATTCAAGGCCTCTGCAGACCCTGGTCCCTTGGCCTTCAGAGGCTTCAGAACCTTATCAGTTTTAAAAAGTCAAACAGCCCCCAGGTGCTGTGGGCCCACATGACAGTCCTAGACACAGGGTCCTTAATGTCAATAAAACCGATCCCTTGCGCAGGGTAGCCCCCAGTTTAGATGAAAACATAAAAGAGCTTTTCCAAATCGGAAGGGGATCTGACAGCAAAAGAAAATCCAAGTTAAGATTTTAGAAAAGTAAAACAAAAATGTTTATTGTATAGACTAGGTAGCAGAATGTCAAGATACAGTGAACTTGAAGAGATCAATAGAAATTATTTAATCTGAATTACAAAGTGAAAAATAGACTTTAAAATGAATAGATCCTCAGGTATGTAGGGGACACAAAGATTAACATTCATGTCACTGGAGTCCCACAAGGAGAAGATAATGCTGAAAAGATCTGAGAAAATAAAAAGGCTGAGGACTTTTGACCAAGATGGAGGTGTAGGTAGACATGCTGCATCTCCCTCCACAGCAAAGAAAGAATACAACTACCTTAAAGCTAAAGACAACCAGCAATTCCAGGAAGTCCAACAAACGAAGAAGAAATACACATCCAGACAGGTAATGGGGGTGGAGCCAGGACAGAAGGTGTGTTGGGCAGCGGAAAACTCAAGTCACACAGTTTTAAAAAGTAGGGATACCTGGGGAGCACTCTTGACACCAGACCAGACTATAAGGCTCATGGTTCCAGCCCCCAATGAAGGGAAGATAATAAAGCCTCACTGCTTCTGTGAAAACCAGTGGGGCTGGGGTGGAGGAAGAAACTCCTTGTGTCAGCAGAGTCTATTTAGAGGCCCCTATGGGCCTAGAACGTACACAGACCCACCCACTCTGGGAACCACAACCAGGACAACAGCTAGAGCGGTGCCAGTCCAATCCGGGAAGTGAGAGAAGTGCCTGGAAAATGGGTGAGTGCTGATCTAGTGGCATTGTTCCCTTTCAGATCCCTCCCCCATATACAGTGCCACAACATGGTGAAACAGGTCACCCTGCACTGAGGATCACCTAAGGCTCTGCTCATTTCAATGTAACAGGTACCATAGAGCTACCTTAGACACAGAGGCAACCATAAGAGCCTGTCAAGTTAGGAGACAGAGAAATATGGCCCCAAAAAGGAAACCGATCAAGGTTCCAGTGGGAGAACCAAGAGATGAGGTCATAGCAAACCTAACAGACACCGAGTTCAAAATGCTGGTGATAAAGAACAGAGAGTCCAAAACAAACTAGATCCAAATCAGACCACATCAAGACACATCATAATTAAAATGTCAAAGATGCAAGATAGAGAACCTTAAAAGGAGCAAGAGAAAAGAAGTTACTGACAAAGCGATTCCTATAAAACTATCAGCTGATTTCTCAAAAGAAACTTTGCAGGCAAGAAGGGACTGGCAGGAAGTATTCATTCACAGTGATGAAAAGCAAGGACCTACAACCAAGATCACTCTATCCAGCAAAACAAACCTTTAAATGGAAGGGCAGATAAAAGTGCTCCCCAGACAAGGTAGAGCTAAAGGAATTCATCATCACGGAGCCATTATCATATGAAATGTTTAAGGGACTTATGTAAGAAAAAGGAGGTCAAAACTATGAACATTAAGATGACAACAAACTCACAACTATCAACAGAACCTAAAAAATAAAACAAAAACAAACTAAGCGAACAAACAGAATAGGACCAGAATCGTAGGTATGAGGATCATTAGAGGGTTACCAGCTGGGAGGGGGAAGGGGGAGAAATGGGGAAATGGTGTAAGGATTAGGAAACATATTTGGTGGGTACAAGCTAGACAGGGGGAAGTTAATAACATAGGAAAGAGTGAAATCAGGGAACTTATGTGCACAATCCATGGATATGAACTAAGTGGGGTGGGATCTCAGGAGGGAAGGGCCTCCTGGGTGGAGGGGAGCAAGAGAAAAGAAATTGGGGCAAGTGTAACAGCATAATCAATAGAAAATAATTTTAAAAGGCTAAAAAATACCAATTAGGCAAAAAACAAATATATTCAAGAAGCTAAGAAATCTTAAAAAGATAAAGAAATTGATACCTAAATACGTCATAATCAAACTATTAAAAGCTAAATAAATAGAAAGGAACAATCTGAAAGGGAAATTACAAAAATAATTTCATTAACAATAACATCACAAATCTTAAAATATTTAGGAAATTAGCCAAGGAAATGAAAGACTAGTGTACTGAAAACTACAAAACATAACTGAAAAAAAACCTTAAACAAATAATGAAAATATACCCCATGTTCATGGATTGGAAGACTTAATGTTGTTCAAATATCAGTACTATCCAAAGTGATTTACAGATTCATTGCAATCCCTAGAGAAATCCCAAGGACTTCTCTTTTTTTCTAGAAAAAGAAGAACCTATTGTAAAATTTATATAAAATCTAAAGGGACCCCAAATAGCCAAAACAATTTTGAAAAAGAAAAAGGCTGGAAGGAATCACACTTTCTGATTTCAAAACTTACCCCAAAAGCACAGTAATTAATACAGCGCGGTACTGATGTAAATACAGACATATAGACCAATGGACTAGAATAGAGAGCTTAGGAATAAATCCTCACATATAGGGATAAATAATACTTAACAAAGGGCAATGATCATTCAATGGGGAAAGAACCGTCTTCAATAAACAATGCTGAGAAAACTGATAGCCACATGCAAAAGAATGAACTGGACCCATAATTATCTAACACCATATATAAAAATCAATGAGAGAAATGGCAATGTGAAAAGGACTTGGTCTGATCTTGCTAGCTCTAAAGAAAGAGAGATGGAATAGAGAGCCAAGGAATACAGGCAGCCTCTAAAAGGGGGAAAAGCAGAAACAAGTCTCCCCTAAACCTTCCATAAAGGAATGCCATCCCAGAAACCTGGATTTTGTCCTACAAAACCCATTTCAGACTTCTGATCTCCAAAAGAAAGTGACCCCACAGGAACAGCAGCATGAGAAATCCCCCTGGTTTCTCCCCTTGAAATTTCAACAAGTTGAACATCTATGATTCAGCAAAGGACTCCCTGCTCATCTGAGAGATCCACGCATTGAAACATCCAAAGGTGGGCAAGTAGGAACAAATCGGGCAGGCAATAGGGAGAAGGGCGGAGATGATTCGCGGACAAAACCCTGCAGCCAGGAGCTCATAGCAGGGCTCAGCCTGGAGGGGAGGAATCTAGTTGAGGGTGGTGCTCCCTTCCACCAGGAGGAGCAAGGAGATTTGGTACGCATCCTCGCATCCTCCTAGCAGCAGCGAGCAGCAATGTGGCTGAGGCCAGAAACTGGGCAAGGACACAGCACGGAAGTGCAGCTGTGGTTGTCAGGCGGTGAGTATTCCAGGCACTGCAACAGCCATGGAGCCCTGCAGCCCTGAAGCCTCCCAGAGCTTGCCTCCTTCCATCCTTGGTGCTGGGTATAGGGCACATTATGTGCAAACCCAAGAACTAGTAGTACAGAACCACATTTTTCCCTGACAAAGGGTACACACGGACCAGTACTGGATTCAGGGCACTGGGGGCATCCCACAGAGGTACAAGGTTGCCATCACTGGGAGAGTTAAAACAAGAAGTGGCCTAGTCCCACCGCCACCCATCACAGCCGCACTGATGCATCACCACCTAGTAGAAAGGAACAGAAAGGCCTCTGAATCTGCGAGAGAAGTGCCACTCGTAATTAGATGCCAAGGCTGAGAAGGAATCTATCAAATACATGAATAACCAAGGTAGTGAGACAGCTCAGAAAAGAAAACAAATCTCCAGAAAACATACTTAAATGGAAGTGTGAGATATAAATGACAGTGGAGTCAAGACTGCAGTTCTGAAAATACTCAACAAGATGTGAGAAAATACAGACAGGCCATTGAATACACTCAGAAAACAAATCAAAGAACAAAATGAGTACTTCACCAGAGAGACTGAAACTTTAAACAGAACCAAACAAATTCTGGAGATGAAGAGCTCAATAAGAGATCAAAAATGAACTAGTGAGCACAGGAATTAGAGCTGACCAGATGATATCAAAGATAGAAACCTGGACATAATGTAGAGGGAAGTGTGTGACTTCAGCTTTAAAAAAATGAAAGACTGGCCCTGACTGGTGACAAAGTGGATAAGGCACCAGCCTGCGAACCCAAAGGTCATTGGTTCGATTCCCCAGCCAGGGCACATTAACCAGGTTGCAAGCCAGGTCTCCAGATAGGTCCGTAGCTGGAAGCAGGTGAAAGACAACCATACATTGATGTCTCTCTTCCTTTCTGCCTCTCTCCCTTCCCCTCTCTCTAAAAATAATAAGCAAAATCTTTTAAAAAAATGAAAGACCTCTATGAGGACTACCTGACTCCATCGGAAAGAGTAATATAAGAATAATGGGTAAACCCATTAAAGGGGGAGGAGGGAACGAAAAGCATATTGAAACAAATAGTTGATGAGAACTTTCCAAACCTACGGAAAGAGCCAGATCCTCAAATCCAGAAAGCAAACACAACACCTAGTTACCTCAATCCAAAGAGGCCTTATCCAAGACACATTGTATTATGACTGTCAAAATTAAAGATAAAGAATCTCAAGGCAGCCAGAGAAAAGACTAAAGTGACCTACAAAAGGAAGCCCATCAGGTTATCATCAGACTTCTCAGCAGAAATTCTACAACCCAGAAGACACTGGAGTCAAATATTCAAATTACTGAAAGAGAAATTACCAGCCAAGAATAATATATCCAGCAAAGTTATCCTTTAACTATGGAGGAGAAGCAATGGCTTTTCCAGACATACAGAGGCCGAGGGGATTTACCACCAGAAGACTCCATTACAAGAAATATGCAAGGGATTATTCTTGAATAATAAACTTGAAATAAATAACGTGAAATAAAACCCAAAAAGTCACAAAACTACAAGATCACCAACAAACTTATAGCATCAGCAGTGATAATTTGTCAAGGAGAATGGAGATCAGATGCATTCCGAAGAAAAAGGACTACTGCTAAAGGAAACTTTTTTTTTCATAAACCTAATAATGGTAACCACAAACCAAAACCAAAACCAAAACTGGTACTTTAGGCCAAGATGGAGTCATAGGTAAACATGTTTCATCTCCTCACAAAACCGTAAGAAAGATCACAGCTTCTTATGAAACAACAGACACAGAAACAACCAGAACTGGCAGAAAATCAAAACTGTATGCAAGCCCCACAACCAAAGATTTAAAGGGGACGTGTTCATCCAGAGGGGTAGGAGGGGTGGAGCTGGGGGTGGAGAGGGGGCCGAGGGGAGGCAGCGGCGGTGGTGGCAAGGCACAGGCTGCATGCAGCCAGCTGGCTGAATGAGGGGTCCCACGTTATAAACCAGGAGGGACACTTGGGAAGCAATCCCAGGCTCAGGTTAGACTATACAGCTCATGGTTCCAGTGCCAGGAAAATAAAACCCATTGCTTCTGTCTGTGAAAACCAGTGGGGGTTGGAGCAGCAGAAGAAACTGCCCGTTTCTTTCCCTCTCGGACCCCTCCCCCATATACAGCACCACAAGGTGGTGATATGGGGTGCCCTGCACTGATGAATACCTAAGGCTCAGCTTTCCTTACAACATAATAGGTGTGGCAGCCCTACCTAAGACACAGAAGCAAATACAGGAAGGCTGTCAAATTGAAAGAAGGAAGTATGGCCCAAATGAAAGAACAGATCAAAACTCCAGAAAAAGAACCAAGTGAAAAGGTTATTGCCAACCTGTCATATGCAGAGTTCAAAACGCTGGTAATAAGGATGCTCGGAGAAATGGCTGAGTGCAGCCACAAAATGAAGAAATGAAGGTTATACAAAGTAAAGTGAACAATAATATACAGGAGACCAACAGTGATAGAAAGGAAGCCAGGATCCAAATCCACAATTTGGAACACGATGAAGAAATAAACATTCAACAAGAACAAAATGAAGAAACAAGAATTTAAAAAACAAGGGGAGTTTAAGAAGACTCTGGGACATCTCCAGAAGTGCCAACATCTGAATCACAGGGATGCCAGGAGAGGAAGAGCAAAATACTGAAAACTTATTTGAAAAAATAATGAAGGAAAACTTCCCTAATTTGGTGAAGGAAATAGACATACAAGTCCAGGAAGCACAGAGAGTCCTAAACAGATTGGACTCTCTTGGTATGGTGTGGACCCCACCAAGACATATAATAATTAAAATGCTAAAAGATAAAGAGAAAACCTTAAAAGCAGCAAGAGAAGAGAATTACCTACAAAGGAGTTCACGTAAGACTATCAGCTGATTTCTCCAAAGAAACTTTGCAGGCAAGAAGAAGGGGCTGGCAACAAGTATTCAAAGTGATGAAAAGCAAGGACTTACAACCAAGATGACTCTAGCCAGCAAAGCTATCGTTTAGAATGGAAGGGCAGATAAAAAGCTTCCCAGAGAAGGTAAAGCTAAAGGAGTTCATCATTACCAAGCCGTTATTATATGAAATGTTAAAGGGACTTATTTAAGAACAGGTATGGGAATCAGTTGGCGGGGGGGGGGGGGGGGGTTATCCGCTGGGAAATGAAGGAAGAGAAAGGGAGAAATGATTCAGGGATCAAGAAACATAATTGGTAGAAACAAAACAGTACCCTGGCTAGTATGGTTCAGTGGGTTGGTGCCAGCCTGTGCACACAAAGGTCGCTGGTTTGATTCCCAGTCATGGCACATAACCAGGTTGCAAGCCAGGTCTCCAGCCAGGTCCTTAGCTGGAGGCAGGTGAAAAGCAACCACACATTAATGCTTCTCTCCCTTTCTTTCTCCCTCCCTGTCCTCTCTGAAAATGGTGAATAAAATCTTAAAACAAAAAACAAAACACGGGAATGTTAAGAGTAGTATAGGAAAGAGTGAAGCCAAAGAACTTACATGTATGATCCACGGACATGGATCATAAGGGGACATGTGAGGGGGGAAGGCTGCTGAGGAAAGGGGGGTACCAGGTTGAGTGGGGCAAAGGGGGAAAATTGTGACAACAGTAACAGCATAATCAATAAAATATACCTAAAAAGAGATACTGGCCTTAAATAACACATTAGGCCAAATGGACATAATTGACATTTACAGAGCCTTTCATACCAGAACGACAGATTATATATTCTTCTCCAATATACACGGAACATTCTCGAGGATAGACTATATGCTAGGTCACAAACCTAGCCTCAACAAATTCCAGAAGGTTGAAATTACATCAAACACATTCTCTGACCACAATGTTTTGAAATTAGAAATCAACTGCAAAAAGTAAACCCACAAATGCATGGAGATTAAACAACATACTAGTAAGAAAAAAAAATGACTGGGTCAAAGAAACAAAAGGTGAGGTCAAAAGATACATAGAGGCAAATGAGAATGACAATACAACATATCAAAACTTTTGGGATGTGTCCTGACCAGTGTGGCACAGTTGGCTGAGCTTCATCCAGCAAGGCAAAGGGTCCCCAGTTCAATCCCCGGTCAGGGCACATGCCTGGGTTGTGGGCCAGGTCCCCAGTTGGGGGTGTGCAAGAAGAACCAATCTATGTTCCTCTCCCTCTCTTTCTCCCTCCCTTCCCCTCTCTCTAAAAATAAATAAAATCTTTAAAAAATACTTCTGGGATGCAGTGAAAGCAGTAATAAGAGGAGAGTTTATATCATTGCAGGCCTATGTTAAGAAACAAGAAATCCCAAGTAAACAACCTAATAATTACAACTTAAAGAACAAGAAAAAGAAGAACAAAAGCAATCAAAAGTCTGCAGGCCCTGGCTGGTGGCACAGTGGACAAGATGCTGGCATGAGAACCCAAAGGTCACTGGTTCGATTCCCAGCCAGGGCATATAACCAGGTTGCAAGCCAGGTCTCCAGCCAGGTCCGTAGCTGGAGGCAGGTGAAAGGCAACTATACATTGATGTCTCTCTCCCTTCCTCTCTCCCTGGAATAATAAAATTTTTAAATGTTTTTTTAAAAGTCTGCAGAAGAAAGAAAATAATAAAAATTAGAACAGAATTGAATGAAATAGAAAACAAAAAGAGTATACAGAAAGTTATGCAAAAAAAAAAGCTGGTTCCTTGAAAAGTTTCATACAATTAAGAAACCCTTGGCTAGACTCAGTAAGGAAAAAAAGAAAAGACTCATAAACAAAATCAGAAATGAAAGAGAAGTTACTACAGACATCTCAGGTGTACAAAGGATTATACTAGAATACTAGAAAAGACTATATACCACCTAATTCAATAACCTAGAAGAAATGGGTAAGTTCCTAGAAATATATAACCTTCCCAGACTGAATCATGAAGAATTAGAAACTCTAAATAGACCAATAAACAGTGAGGAAATAGAAACAATTACCAAGACCTTCCAAAAAATTAAAGTCCAGAGCCAGATGACTTCACTAGTGAATTCTACCAAACATTCAAAGATTTGATACTACCCTTCCCAAATTCTTCCAGAAAACTGAAGAAGAGGCAATACTTCTTAACATTGGATGAGGCCAACATAACCCTAATACCAAAACCTGGCGAGGATAACACACAAAAAAGAACTATGGACTGATTATCTCTGATCACTACACATGCAAAAATCCCAAACAAAATACTCGCAAATTGAAAACAATGATACAGTAAAAAAGTACTTCATAATCAAGTGGGGTTTATTCTAGGAGCACAAATAAAAATCAATCAATGTAATATATTTAATATTAATGAAACAAAGGATTCTTAATAAAATACAACATCCATTTATTATAACACTCAATAAAATGAACATAGAAATTCAACATCATGAAGGCATATGTAACAAACCCTCAGCCAAAATTATACTCAATAGGGAAAAACTGAAAGCTTTTCTTCTAAAATCAGGAACAAGACAAGGATGCCCACACTCAGCACTGTTATTCAACATAGTCCTGGAAGTCCTAGTCAGAGCAATCCAGCAAGAGAAAGGAATACAGGGCATCGAAATTGGGAAGGATTAAGTATAAGTGTCATTTTTTTGCAGATAATATGATTCTGTATATCAAAGACCCTAAACACTCCACCAGAATCAATGTATACGAAATCAATGTACAAAAATCCACCAGTTTCTTATACACTAATAAGAAACCAAGAAAAAGAAATAAAAAAATAAATTCCTTTTGCAATTACAATCAAAAGAATAAGATACCTAGTACTAAACTTACTAAAGGATGTGAATGACCTATCTACTGAAAACAATAAAGCATTATTTAAAAGATCAGAAAAGACACAATGAAATTGAAAGATAATCCATTTTCTTGGATTGGAAGAATCAACATAGTTAAAATGGCCATTTACCCAAAGCAATATAAGATTTAATATAATTGGCCCTGGCTGGTGGCACAGTAGGTATGGCAGCAGCCTGAGAACCCAAAGGTCGCTGGTTCAATTCCCAGCCAGGGCACATAACCAGGTTGCAAGCCAGGTCTCCAGCCAGGTCCTTAGCTGGAGGCAGGTGAAAAGCAAACACACATTGATGTCTCTCTCCCTTCCCCTGTAAGGATAATAAATAAACATCTCAAAAAAAAATTTAATGTAATCCTCGTCAAAAATCCCAGTATCATTTTTTAAAGAAATCGAACAAAAAATCATCAGAATAGCCCCAAATAGCCAAAGCAATCCTGAGAAAAAGGAACAAAGCTGGAGGTATCACACTAGTTGATTTCAAGTTATCCTATAAAGCTATATCATATAAAAGTAGCATGGAATTGGAAGAAAAACAGATACACTGACCGATGGAATTGAGAGCCCAGAATAAAACCACATGTGTACGGGCAAATAATTTTTTTTTTTAATTTTATTGTTGTTGTATTACATCCATCCCCTTTTTGCTCCCCTCTGACGCCCCCCACCCATTCCCCCCAAAGTGGGCAAATAATTTTTGACAAAGGAACCAAAAACACACAATGGGGAAAAGAAAGCCTGATCAACAAATGGTGCTGGGAAAATTGGAAAGCCACTTGGAAAAGAATGAAACTAAATTACAGTTTGTCCCCATGCACAATAGGTTATTCAAAATGTATTAAAGACCTAAATGATGGCCATTTCACTAGCTATTAGGGAAATGCAAATCGAAACAAAAATGAGATACTACCTCCCATCTGTTAGAAAGGCTAATCAACAAAACAGGTAGTCACAAGTGTTGGAGCTCTGGAAGGTATGGTTCAGTTTGTGGGAGCATTGTACCACAAACCAAAAGGTCACAGGTCTGATTTCCAATCAGGGCACCTTCGGGTTTGATACCATCGGGGCACTTTGAGAGGAACCCAAGTGATGTTTCTCTCACATTGATGTTTCTTTCTCTCTAACTCTTTTCTTCTCTCTCTGGAATCAGTGGATATGTCCTCACATGAGGGTTATAGATGATAGATAAAGAGAGATAGAGAGATAGTTAATTAGTGTTGGAGAGGTTGTGCAGAAGAAGGATCCCTCATTCACCACTGGTGGGAATGTAAACTGGCCCACCCACTATGGAAAACAGTATGGCAGTTCCTCAAAAAATTAAGAATAAAGTTGCCATATGACCCAATAATCCTTCTGGGTATCTACTCAAAACCATTTACTTGTAAAGATATATCCGAATAAATGTTCATTGCAGCATTATTTACAGTGGCCAAGACATGGAAACAACCAAAGTGTCCTTTGATAGAGGATTGGATACAAAGATGTGATACATATATACAACAGAATACTACTCAGCCATAGGATGATATATACTACCATTTGCAACAACATGGATCAACCTTGAGAATATTATGCTAAGGAAATAAGTCAATCAAAAAAGCTAAGAACCATATGACCTCACTCAGATGTGGGATATAAAACTGAAACTCATAGACACAGACAACAGTATGGTGGTTACCAGAGGGAAGGGGATGGGGGAGTGGCAAAGGGTAAAGGGGACCAGACATATGGTGACAGATGATTTGACTGTGGGTGGCAGGCAACAATGCAATATACAGATCATGGATCATAGAAAGGTACGCTTGATATCTATGTGACCCTATTGACCAGTGTCAGGCCAATAAAGTTAATTAAAAAAAAGAATGTTGGAAAAAATTAACTCAAAGTGGATCATAGACCTAAATGTATGACCTAAAACTATAAAACAGAAGATAACATAGAGGAAAAGCTTCATGACACTGGATTTGGCAATAATTTCTTAGATATGGCACCAAAGGTACAGCAACAAAATAAAAAAAGAAACAAATTGCATTTCATGAGAATTAAAGTTTTGTTCATCAAAAGCCAGTATCAGGCTCTGGACAGGTGGCTCAGTGGTTGGAGCATCATCCCATACATCAACAGGTTGCAGGTTTGATCCCTGGTCAGGGTGCATACCTAGGCTACGGGTTCGATTCCCAATTTGGATGCATATGGAAGGCAACCCATCAATGTTTATCTCTCACATCCCTGTTTCTTTCTCCCTCTCTCTTCCCCTTTTCCTCTCTCTCTCTCTGAACTCCATAAAAAGCATCTTCTCAGAGAAGGATTAAAAAATTAAGAATAAAAGAAAATGTGCCTGACTGATATGGCTCAGTGGATTAAACACTGGCCTGTGAACCCAAAAGTCTCTGGTTCGATTCCCAGTCAGGGCACATAACCAGGTTGTAAGCCAGGTCTCCAGCCAGAGCCGTAGCTGGAGGCAGGTGAAAGGCAACCATACATTGGTATTTCTCTTTTCTTCCTTCCCCTCTTCTCTTCTCTCTAAAAATAATGAATAGAATCTTTTTATGTAAAAAAAGACAATGTGGCTTTCATATAACCATAGAATGGGAGAAATTATTTACAGACTTATATCCAGTAAGGGATTAATATTCAGAATATATAGAGAATCCCTAAAATTCAACAACAAAAGAAGAAGCAACCCAATTCAAGAATGGGCAAAGTACTTGAATAGTCCTTTCTCCAAAGAAGATACATGAACAGCCAATAAGCATATGAAAACATGCTCAACATCACTACTCATTATGGAAATGCAAATCAAAACTACAATGAGATAGCACCTCACATCCATTAGGATGGCTACTCTCCAAAAGGCAGAAAATAAATGTTGGCAGAGATGTGGGGAAACTGGAACACTTGTGTATTGTTGGTGGGAACATAAAACCGTGCAGTCTTCGTGGAGCTCAGCATGACAATTCCTCAGAAAGTTAAAACCGACTTTCAGCCAAGATGAAGGCATAAGAAGACATGCATTGCCTCCTTCCACAACCTTAAGAAGGATCACATCTATCTCAATACAAAACAAAACGAACAACAACAAAAGACAATAGAACTACCAGAAAATCAAACTGCATGGAAGTCTAACAAACAAAGATGAAGACCACTAATACTCATCCAGACAGGTAGGAGGGGCACAGCCAGGGCAGAGAGGACGTGGTGTAGTGGCTGTGACAGTGGCAGTGGCTGTGGCCAGTGTCAAAAAGAGCAGTAACATATTAGAAAAGTCTGGAGGGACACCCAGGGAGTGTCCCTGTCCCAGGCCAGATCACACAGCTCCCCTTAGTTTGTGTCCAGTGCCAGATATATAAAGGCCTACTGCTTCTGGCTGTGAAAACCAGTGGAGGTTGGGGCAGGGGAAGAAACTGCCCAACTCTCATAAGAGTCTGTTTAGAGGCTCCCAGGTCCTAAAACATTTGCAAACCCACCCACTCTGGGAATCATCTAGAAGGGGAAACAGCTAGAGGGGTGCCAGTTCTCCGGGAAGGAGAAATGCCTGGAAAGGGGGTGAGTGCTGAACAAGTGGCATTGTTCCCTCTCAGACCCCTCCCCCACATACAGTGCCACAAAGTGGTTGCCCAGCACTGATAAATACCTAACACTCCACCTCTTACAATGTGATAGATACGACATCTCTGCCTAAGACAGAGGCAAACACAAGAGGCTGTCAAGTGAGGAGACAGAAAAGTACGGCCCAAAAGAGGGAGCAGATCAAGGTTCTAGAGGGAGAACTAAGCAACAAGGAGACAGCCAACCTACCAGACGCAGAGTTCAAAACACTGGTGGTAATGATGCTCACAGACTTGACAGACATGATCGAGCACAGCAAACACAGAAGGAAAGCAGTGAATGCTATGTTGAGTGAAATGAAGGAAAATCCACACAAAACCAATGGTGAAGGGAAGGAAACCGGGGTTCAAATCAATTGATTTGGAACATAAAGAAGAAATAGTTAACCAGTACAGAATGAAGAAACAAGAATTAGAAAAAAATGGGGAGAGGCCTAGGAACCTCTGGAATAACATTAAACATGCCAACATCCAACTCATAGGGGTGTCAGAAAGGGAAAAGAAAGAACTAGAAATTGAAAATTTATTTGAAAAAAATAATGAAGGAAAACTTCCCTAATTTGGTGAGGGAAATAGACATACAAATCCTGCAAGCATAGAGGGTCCTAAACAAGCTAGACACAAAGAGGACCACACCAAGACACATCATGATTAAAATGGCAAAGGTTAAAAACAAAGAGAGAATCTTAAAAAGAAGCAAAAGAGAGTTACCTCCAAGGAGTTCCTGTAAGAATGTCACCTAATTTCTTAAAAGAAGCTTTTCAGGCAAAAAGAGATTGGCACCCTGGCTGATATGGCTCAGTGGATTGAGCACTGGCATCTGAACCAAAGGGTTACTGATTCAATTCCCAGTCAGGGCACATGCCAGGTTTGCAGGCCATGTCCCCAGTTGGGGGTGCTCAAGAGGCGACCATACATTAATGAGTCTCTCCCTCTCCCTCTCTTTCTCTCCCCCCTTCCCCTCTCACTAAAAGTGAATTAATAAAATCTTTCTTTTTTAAAGAAGTGACTGGAAAGAAATATTCAAAGTGATCAAAAGCAAGGGCCTACAATCTAGATTATTCTATCCAGCAAAACTATCCTTTAAAATGAAAGGGCAGATCAAGTGCTTTCCAGACATTGTAAAGCTATAAAAGTTCATCATCATCAAGCCCTTATTGTATGAAATGTTAAAGGGACACACTTAAGAAAAAGAAGAACAAAACTACAAATGTAAGATGACACCAACTCACAACAAATAAATCTAAAAAAAAAAATCTAAGCAGACAACTAGAACAGGAACAGAACCATAGATATGGAGATCATATGGAGGGTTTTCAGTGGGGAAGGGGAAGGGAGAGAATGGGGAAAAAGGTACAGGGACTAAGAAGCATAACTGGTAGGTACAAAACAAACAGGGGCACGTTAAGAATCATATAGCAAGCCCTGGCTGGTGGCACAGTGGATTAGACTCCAGCCTGTGAACCCAAAGGTCACAGGTTCGATTCCCCAGTCAGGGCACATAACCAGGTTGCAAGCCAGGTCTCCAGCCAGGTCTGTAGCTGGAGGCAAGAAAAGCAACCATACATTGACGTCTCTCTCCCTCTCTGCCTCTCTCCCTTCCCCTCTCTCTGAAAATAATAAATGAAATCTTTTTGGAAAAAAAATCAACCAGGCAGTAAATCTGAACACAATCTAATTAACATTTGTAGAACACTTCACACAACAAAAAAATATGTATTATTCTCAAGTACAGGGAACGTTTACCAACATATACCATACTTTGGTCATAAACAAGTCTCAACAAATTCAAAGGATTCAAGTCATGTACTGTAAAATATGTTCACAATCATAATGGAATTAAACCATAAATTAATAACAGAAAGATCCTTTTAAAATCTCCAAGTATTTGGGAATTAAATAATATAGTTCTTAAAAATGTATGGATCAAAGGATAAATCAAATGGAAAATCTAAAAGCTGGTCTTGGGTTGGCCAAAAACTTCATTTCATTCTTATCAATTTTATTGATTTGGATATTTTTAGTATGTTGGCTATCTCCCACATGGTTATGTTAATTGTTCTCCATCAATGTCTTGATTTCATCGCTATCTATTTCAACTGATCTACCCGACCATGTAGCATCGCCCAATGAGAAATCTCCAGAACGAAACTTCATAAACCACTTCTAACACATTTGATCGGTCAGAGCACCTTCTACATACACTGCAGCACAAACATTTTTTGTTTCAGGGTTTTTACCTTTCTTGAAATAATAAAGCATAATATACTGAAAGTTTTGCTTATTTTCATCCATCATCAGTATTTAAATGGTTACACAAAAATTCACCTTTTTTTTTAAAGATTTTTATTTATTATTTTTCAGAGAGAGGGGAAAGGAGAGAGGAAGAGAGGGAGGGAAACAACAATGTTGCCTTTCACCTACCTCCAGCTATGGACCTGGCTGGACACCTGGCTTGCAACCTAGTTATGCTGCCCTGGCTGGGAATCGAACCAGCAACCTTTGGGTTCTCAAAAAATTCACCAGTTTTGTTTTTTTAAATGCATGCTGATATGACGGCTGTCACAATACAATTTAACAAAATTGTTTTGAATTAAAATAAAAACAACTAAGCATTACTAGAGCTATCTTAGGGAATGAACTTTTTGGCTAACTTTGATAAAATATAAGTGATCTCTAGCCAAATGTTCCTGAAAAAAAAATAAAGATATATGTTATCAATATCAGAATGAGATGGTGTTGTTAAACATCTTCCAGGTATTAAAGGAATATATGAACAATTTTTATAGCAATAATCCACAACTTAGATGGAATGGACAAATTCCATGAAAGACACAAATTACCAAAGCTCATCCATGAGTAAATACATAACCTGAATAGTTCTATAGCTATTAAAGATAATATATACAGGGTGTGTGTGATCAATTGGCAATAACTTTGCAGCTCCTTATTTCACATGCTTATTCATTTTGACAAACTATGTTTCTAAGGTTATGATTTAATATCATTGTTTCAGATAATAAAGTATTAAATTCTGAGAGCAACCATCACGTTGAAGGAATATGATGTTAGTGCAACCATAATTTCTGGACTGCATGCAGGGCCAACTGCTAAGGAAATTGCAGACTTCAAGAACATCCCTTTACGTACAGTTGACAATGTGAAGAAGGTATATGAGGCTGATCCTAATGTCATCACACCAACAAGGAAAACGCTTAAGGTACGCAAGGATCACACAAATTCAGATATTGTACACAGAATCCAGGAACGTCAATACACTCCATAGCAAGAGAACTGAGGATACTGGATGCAACGGTTTGCAAGATTATTGCTGAAGATATCAGATACAGATACTATGTTCTTAGAACAGGCCAGTTTATGACACAGCAGCCAAAGGAAAGGTGTTCTGAAAAAGCAAGGACACTGCTAACAACATTGAAAAAATCCCAAAGAAAAAACCCTCTGATTCTCTTCTCCAATGAAAAGAGTTATCAACAGGACCAAATAGTCAACAGAAGAAACAACAGGTGACTCTGTGAGAATCTTAATGAAGTCCCAATTGTCATGAAAATGAAATTTCCTGCTATAGAGATGGTATTAGGTGTTGTCAGTAATGAAGGAGATATCATGACCCTGCATTTGTTTCCACAAGGCTTGACGATGACTGTTTACCTTGACATTTTGAGAGAAGTTGTTGTACCATGGATGAAGCAAGTCACCAATGGACATCATTTGCTCTTCCAACAAGGTGGTGCACCAGCACATAATGCCAAAAAAGTGCAAGAATTTCTCAATGTCAATGTTCCTGAATTGTGGTCGAAGGAAATCTGGCCACCTAGTTCAACAGTTGTAAATCCTTTAGACTATTACATACTGAGCATTTGTGAGAAAGAAGTTAATAAACAACCTCATTCCAATCAAGAGGCTGTTAAAGCTAAGACTGAAAACAAGATGATGTCTATGGATAAAGAAAAGTTAATTCAAGCATGCTCAAGATTGCAAAGTGGAATGGAATCTATTTTTGCAGCAAATGGAGGCTTTTCTGAACGATTTAAAAAATAATGACTATGTTTATGGATTTACATATAAAAATAAATTTATTTCAATATATAACAATTTTGTGGTATGTTATTTTACTAAAATTTTGCCAATTGATTGCATGCACCCTATACTTCAAATTGTTTAGGTTTTCAATTACAACTGACATTTAATTATATTAGTTTCAGTTTTATTTTAAAATTTCTTAAAGGTTTTATTTATTATTTTTAGAGAGAGGGGAAGGGAGAGAGGCAGAGAGGGAGAGAGACATCAATGTGTGATTGCCTTTAACCTGTCTCAAGCCATGGACCTGGTTGGAGACCTGGCCTGCAACCTGGTTATGTGCCCTGGCTGGGAATTGAACCAGCGACCTTTGGGTTCGAAGGCCAGCCCCTTATCCACTTATGCCACCAGTCGGGGCCAGTTATGCTTCTTGATCCCTGTACCTTTCCCCCCATTCTCCCACTTGCCCCTCCTCACTGACAACCCTCCATATGACCTTCACATCTATGGTTCTGTTCCTGTTCTAGCTGTTTCCTCAGTTTGTTGTTGTTGTTTTTAAGATTCATTTGTTGATAGTTGTGTTTGTTGGCACTATACTGTTCATAGTTCTGATCTTCTTTTTCTTGAATGTATCACTTTAGCATAAGGGCATGGTGATGATGAACTCCTTTAGCTTTACAATGTCTGGAAAAGCACTCTATCTGCCCTTCTAGCCTAAATGATAGCTTTGCTGGGTAATCTAGATTGGTAGGCCCTTGCTTTCATCACTTGGAATACTTCTTGCCAGTTCCCTCTTGCCTGCAAAGTTTCTTTTGAGAAATCAGCTGACACTCTTATGGAAACTCCTTTGTAGGTAACTCTCTCCTCTTGCTGCTTTTAAGATTCTCTCTTTATCTTTAGCCTTTGGCATTTTTTTAAAAAGATTTCATTTATTATTTCCAGAAAGATGGGAAGAGAGAGAGGCAGAGAAGGAGACAGACATCAATGTATGGTTGCTTTTCACCTGCCTCCAGCCACAGACCTGACTGGAGACCTGGTTTGCAACCTTGTTATGTGCCCTGACTGGGGAATCGAACCTGCGACCTTTGGGTTTGCAGGCGGGCGCCTTACCCACTGTGCTACCAGCCAGGGCCCCTTTGGCATTTTAATTATGATGTGTCTTGGTGTGGTCTTTATGTCCAGCTTGTTTGAGACTCTCTGTGATTCCTAGATTTCTATGTCCATTTCCTTTGCCAAATTAGGGAAGTTTTCCTTCATTATTTTTTCAAATAAGTTGCCAGTTTCTTGCTCTTCCTCTTCTCCTTCTGGCACCCCTATGATTTCGATGTACATTTAAAGTTGTCCCAGAGGTTCCTAAGCCTCTCTTTGTTTTTTTTCAATTCTTGTTTCTTTATTCTGTACTTCTATATTCTGTATTTCTTCCTTATGTTCCAAATCATTTATTTGAACCCTGGCTTCCTTTCCTTTACCACTGGTTTCATGTGGGTTTTTCTTCATTTCATTTAGTATAGCCTTCACTTCTTCTCTTCTGTGTTTGCCATACTCAAACATATCTGTGAAGTCTGTGAGCCTCAGCATCACCAGTGTTTTGAACTCTGCAGCTGTTAAGTTAGCTATCTCCTCGTCGCTTAGTTCTCTCACTAGAACCCTTGATCTGTTTCCTTTTTTGGGCCATAATTCTCTGTCTCCTCAACTTGACAGGTTCCTGTGTTTGCCTCTGTGCCTTAGGTAGAGCTGTTGCACCCATTACATTGTAAGGGGTAGAACCTTAGGTATTCATCAGTGCCAGGCAAACCAGTTCACCACGCTGTGATGCTGATGTGGGGCAGGGGTCTGAGGGGGAACAATGACTCTTGCTCAGCATTCACTCCTTTTCTAGGCACTTCTCCTACTTCCTGTATGTAACTGGCACCTCTCTAGCTTAGCTGTTGCCCAGAGTGGGTGCGTTTGCATATGTTCTAGAACTATGGCAGCTTCTAAACAAATGGATTCTGCTGAGAGACCCGCAGCTTCTTCTGATGCTTCAACCCCCACTTGTTTTCACAGTCAGAAGCAATGAGGCTTTATTTTCTCCCTGATGTTAGAACTGTGAGCCAAGCAGTCTGGTTTGGTGCCTGGAGCGCTCCCCAGGTGTCCATACTTTTTAAAAATGTGTGACTGTGCTTTCTGTGAGCTGAACACACTTGCTGTTCCACCGCAGCCACCAGGCCACCCAGCCGTGTCCTCTGTCTGGCTCCACCCCTCCTACCTGTCTGGATGAGTATTTTTTTTATAGCTTTGTTGGACTTCCATGCAGCTTGATTTTCTGGAATTTCTGGTTGTCTCTAGTTTTGAAGTAAATGTCTTCCTTCTTAGTTGTGGAGGGAAGTGCCGCAAGCAAGTCTACCTATGCCTCCATCTTGGCCAGAAGTCTGTAATTCATTTTTTATTTTTTCTTTTTTCTGCTCAATGTATTGGTTTCAGGCGTACAGCACAGTGCTTAGACAAGCATATACTTTACAAAGTGTTCCCCCTAATATTTCTGGGACCAACCGGCACCATACGTAACAATATTATTGACCATATTCCCCATGCTGTACTTTACATCCCTGTGAATGTGTACTTTTAAATATTTCCATTTAAAAAATCCTCCAGGTCCTGATAGCTTCACTAGCAACCAATCAGGTTCTCTCCCTCTATTAAAAAAAAAGAAAAAAAAAAAAAAAAAAGGCTGAAATAGTTTCTCACCCATTAACCTGCTTACAGAAATATAGGAGTCCTTCACGCTTAAAGTGAAAGGACACTAGATGGTAATTCACAGCTATAAGTAAAAAATAAGGAACACCTGTGTCTTAGTCACCTTGGACACCTTGGGCTGAGTGGCTTAAACAACATTTCTCTTAGTTCTGAAAGCAGGGAAGTCCAAGATCGAGGTACCAGCGGATTTGGCGAGGGCGGCTTCTTGGCTTGCAGACAGCTGATTTCTCATTGCATCCTCAAATGGCAGAGAGCTGAAAAGAGGTCTCTCTCACGTCTCTTCTTCTTAGGGCACTAATCTCATCAGGAGGGCTCTACTCTCAAGATTGAATCATCTTCCAAAGGCTCCACCTCCAAATATCACCACATTGGGGGTTGGGGTTCAACATATGAATTTTGGGAGACACAATTCAGTCCATGGCAAATAGTAAAAGTAGTCACATTGGTAAATATAAAAGCCAGTATTCTTGCATTTTGTAAACTTTGTATCCATTTTTTCTGTATTATTTAATACGCAAATACACAAAACAATCATTAAAAATCTATAGTTGTCCTGGTTGGGTGGCTCAGTTATAGCATCATCCCAAACACCAAAAGGTTGTAGGTTCAGTGAATTCCCAATCAGGTGACATACCTAAGATCAAGGGTCAAGGCACAAGGGAGGCATCTGATCAACGATTCTCTCCCACATTTATGATCTCTGTCTCTCTCCCTCTCCCTCTGTTTCTGTCTCTGTTTTCCCCTTCCTCTCTCTCTAAAATCAATACATAGCCTCCCAGGTAAGGATTTAAAAAATCTATGGTAATAGGTTCATGATCTATAAAGGCACAATCTGTGATAATTATAATATAAAGGAGGAACACAGATGTATAGGAACAGAGTGTGTGTATACTATTAAAACTTACTGGTATTATTTAAACTAGGACATTATAAATTTATTCTTGGTTGTCATAAGATGTTTTGTGTAATCCCCAAAGTAACCACCAACAAATACCTAAAAAATATTTTAAAATATGAAATCAAGAAGGTATGTACATATTTAAAATAAACAAATACAAAACAGGCAGTAATGAAGGACTTGAGGAACAAAAACATATTAGACATACAGAAAACAAATAAATGGGAGAAGTAAATCCAAAAGACAGCTGGGGTGGTTGTATCAGTATCAGAAAATAGAATAAAGCTTTAAAATATGGCTTATAAAATTATATACAGAATATAGCTGTAAAATTTTTTTGACAAGAGTCAAAGAAAGACATATATTGATTTTTAAAAATTCAACCCATCAGTCCTGGCAGGATGCCCCAATTGGTTGGAGCATCATCTTGTACACCAAAAAGGTTGTGGGTTCGATCCCTTGTCAGGTCACATACTTGGGTTTTATACCTGTTTGGAGCACGTATGGGAGTCAACTAATCCATGTTTCCTCACATTGATACTTCTCTCTGTCTTCCTCACTCTTTAAGAATCAATAAACATATCCTCAGGTGAGGATTAAAAAGTCAGAAAGTTCAACTCATCAAGGAGCTATAATAATTACAAAAACATACACACCAAAAAACAGAGCTCTAAAATATATGAACCAAAAACTAATAGAACAGGAGGGAGAAATAGACAGGGTAGGGCAAAAGTAGGCTTATAATTGTGAGTATGCAAAATACAGAGTTTATTCTTCTATAATTATTTATGAATTATTGTATGACTTCCCACATGAACAACTGTAAACCTCCTTTTGCCCCACCATGTAAAATAATAGCTGGAAATTTCAATCCCCCACTTTCATAATGGACTGAACAACTAGACAGAAATTCAGTATGGAGATAGAAGACTTGAACACTATAAGTTAACTAGATCTAATGAAATATATAGAACATTTAACCCAACACTAGCAGAATAAACATTCTTAAGGGCACATGGAACAGTCTCAAGGACAGACTAGTTGTTGGGCCACAAAACAAGTCTCAATAAATTTGAACAAACTGAAAAAATACAAAGAGCCTTTTTTGACCATAATAGAATGAATCTATAAATCAGTAACAAAGCAAAGTGGAAAATTCCAAACACATGTAAATTCAAGAACACACTCTTAAATAACCAATGAGTCCAAGAAGAAATCACAAGGAAAACTTTAAATAGTTGGAGATTATAAAATATGAATAAAAAGCTTATAGGAATGCAGTGTTCTGAGGGAAATTTTATAGCTCTAAATGCCTGCTACATAAAAATAATCAAATCAAAAAAAAAAAAAAAATCAAATCAGTCACACCGAAGTATGCCTTATGGGACAAATAAAAGATGAGCAAACTAAACTCAAAGTCAGTAGATGTGAGGAAATAATGAAGGCTGAAATGGAAATAAACGAATTAAAGAACAGAAACAGTAGAATCAACAATACAAGTTGGCTCTTTGAAAAGATCAATAACATGGGCAATTCTTTAGACAAACTGGTTAAGAAAAATGAAGACACAAATTACTAACATCAGAAGTGAACAAGAGGACATCATTACTGATTTTATAGAAATAAAAAAGGGTAAGAGAATACTATAGACAATGACCTGCCAGAATATTAGGAAACTGAGATGAATATCTAGAAACTATCAACATTGACCCAAGAAGAAATAGAAAGTTTGAATAGATCTTTACTATGTAAGGGAATTGAGTCAGTAATTAAAAAAAAAAATCTGAAGAAAGGAAAGCCCAGAACCAGATGGTTTCATGAGTGAATTCTACCAAATATTAATGTAATTAACACCAATCCATCCCAAACTCTTTAAAAAATAGAAAAGGAGGGAACACCTCTGAACCCATTCTAGGAAGCCAGCATAATCCTGATACTGATGTCAAATAAAGATAATATAAGAAAATAAATTTAAACATGAATATAAACAACAAATTTCCTCACATTATTAGTTTTAATGGTGTGTGTATGTGTATCTATTCCTTGGATTTTCTACATATAAGATCACGCCATCTGCAAATAAAGATAATCCTTTCTTCCTGTGTGTACTATGGACATCTCTCATTTCATTCTCTGCCCAACTGCTCTGGCTAGAACATCTGGTACAATACTAAAAAGGAGGTGAAAATGGGCATCTTTGTCGTTCCTGATCTTGCAGGGAGAACTTCCAGTTTTTCGCCATTGATTACATTAATTTTGGGTTTTCCCAAACTGTCCATTTTATCATGTTGAGGTATGGTTCTTCTATTCCTAGTTTTAAATATATATTTTATTGATTATGCCATTAGTTGTCATAATTTTTCTTTTGCCCTGCTCCACCTGGTACCTGCCCTTTCTATCCAGCAATCCTCCAACCTTAGTTCATGTCCATGAGCCACGTATATAAGTTCTTTGGCTTCTCTATTTACTATACTGTTGTTAACATCCCTATGACTATTTTGTACCTATCAATTTGTAACCAGTGTTTTGAACTCTGCATCTGATAAGGTTGCTTATCTCCATTTCTTTAGTTCCTTTTCTGGAGTTCTGTTCTTTCACTTGGGTCATATTTCTTTGTCTCCTCATTTTGGCAGCCTCCCTGTGTTTGTTTCTGTGTATTAGGTAGAGCTGTTTTGACTTCCTGTCTTAGTGGCTTGGTCTATTGTAGAAAAGTGCACCACCTATAAGTTATATGGGGTGGTCCTTAGATAATTGCCAGGGCGAGACAACCCATGTCACCACTCTGTGGCTCTGTGTGGGGGACAGCTTGGAGAGGGAACCATGTTACTTTCTGGCATCTGGAGTTTTGTCTTGTATGCTGCTGGGGCCCTTCCAGCTTGCTCTGGTGCTGAATCCCAAAGGGAGTGAGTCTGCATAAGTTCTAAATCCATTGTCCGCCCTGTAAGAGGAATCTCCTGTGAATCCCGTTTCTTCTGATGCCCCAATCCTCACTCATTTTTTTTTTTGAAGATTTTATTTATTATTTTTTGAAAGAGGGGAAGGGAGAGAGGCAGAGAGAGAGAGAGAGACATCAGTGTAAGGTTGCCTTTCACCTGCCTCCAGCTACAGACCTAGCTGGAGACCTGGCTTGCAACCTGGTTATGTGCTCTGGCTGGAAATCGAACCAGCAGCCTTTGGGTTTGCAGGCCGGTGCCTTATCCACTGTGCCACCAGCCAGGGCCATGACTCATTTTTATATGCAGAAGTTATGGGGACTTATCTTCCCTGCACTGGAACCCTGTGCTGAGTGGTCTGGTCTGGGGCTGGGATCCCTCATTACTAAGGTATCCCTCCTAATGTTTTTTTAATTTAATTTTTTTAAAGATTTTTTTTCATTATTTTTAGAGAGAGGATAGGGAGGGAGGAAAAAAGGGAGAGAACCATCAACGTATGGTTGCCTTTCACCTGCCTCTAGCTGGGGACCTGGCTGGAGACCTGGCTTGCAACCTGGTTACGTGCCCTGACTGGGAATTGAACCAGTGACCTTTGAGTTCACAGGCCAGAGCCTATCCACTGAGTCACCAGCCAGGTGACCTTTATTCACTACACGTGGATGTGGGATTGCTGTCCCACCTTCCCTAGCCTTCCATGTGTCTCTGTACCACTCCACATCTCTGCGCCTTTCCATGCCTCTCCACCTTTCCACACCTATCCATGCATCTCCACATCGCCACCCCTCCTACCCATCTGGATGAATATGGCTTCTTCAAATCCTTGGTTGTCAGACTTCCATACAGCTCTGTTTTATGATGATTATGGGTAATAGTTGTTTTGCTGTCTAGCTCAGGGGTGTCAAACTCATTTTCACCAGGAGCCACATCAGCCTTGTGGTTGCCTTCAAAGGGCCAAATGTAATTTTAAGATTATATAAATGTCACTATTCCTTAACAGTTAGGCAAAATAAGGTGCCAGGCCAAAGGTGCTGGGACAGGATAAAACAGGGTGGAGGGCTGGATTTGGCCGGAGGGCCTTGTGTTTGCCACCTGTGGTCTAGCTGCAATTTTCACTATAGTTGTGCAAGGAGGCAAGGCATGCTTACTATGCCTCCATCGTAAGTGGAAATCTTCTATTCCTGGTTTTTAAAATGTTTTAATCATGAAACAATGTTGAATTTTGTCAAATACTTTTTCTGCATTGATTGAGATGATTGTGCTTTTTCCCCTCCCTAATAATAATATGGTATAGTACATTGGTTGATTTTTGTATGTGGAATCATTCTTGTATTTCTGGGATATATCCCATGTGATCATGTTGTATAATCATTTTAATATGCTGCTAGATTCAGTTTGCTGGTATCTCCTCAAGGATAAAAAAATTCAGGACAGTCGTAGGCTACAAGATCAGTATTTTAAATATCACATGTATTTCTATGTACTAGCTATGAGCAAATTTAAAAGGGAAGTTTAACCCCTGGCTGGTGTGGCTCAGTGGATTGAGTGACATCCTGAAAACCAAGGGTCATCGGTTCAATTCCAGTCAGGATACTTAAAAAAAAAATGGCAGGGCATAAAAAAGTAAGTTTATAAAATAATCCAACTTACAATAGCATTAAAAAAGTAAAATAAGGCCCTGGCTGGTGGCTCAGCGGATAAGGCACCAGCCTGCATATCCAAGGCTCACTGGTTTGATTCCTAGCCAGGGCACATAACCAGGTTGCAAACCAGGTCTCCAGCCAGGTCTCTAGCCAGGTCCGTAGCTGGAGGCAGGTGAAAGGCAACCTTACACTGATGTCTCTTTCTCCCTCTTTGCCTCTCTCCCTTCCTTTCTCTCTGGAAATAATAAATAAATAAATAAATCTAAGGAAAAAAATCCTAATTAAAAAAAAAAATGTATAATAGGAATAAGTTCAATCAAGGCAGTACAAGACTTGTACACCCCAAACTACAAAATGTTTCAGAAGAAATTAAAAGACAACCTAAATAAATGAAAGTACCTCTTGTGTTCAAGGATTGGGGGACTTAATATTGTTATGATGACAATATTTCCCAACCCATTCTACATATTCAATGCAATCCCTGCTAAAATCCTACAAGGTTGTGTTTCGTTTCCTATTTTTTCCTGCAGAAACTGAACAAGTGACCCTAAAATTCATATGGAACTGCTAGTACTCCAAATAGTCAAAACAATCTTGAAAGAGAAGAATGAAGTTGGAGGGTTCACACTTCTCAATTTCAAAAGGCACTACCAAGGTACAGTTATTAAGACAGTGTGGTACAGTTATAAGGACAGACCTACAGACTAATGGAATAAAATTAAAAGTCTAAGTATGAACCACACAATCAGTTTCATCAAGAGTGCCAACATGAAGAGTAGACTTCCAGTCAAGACGGTGGCCTAGGTAAACACTGCTCACCTCTTCACACAACCACATCAAAATTACAACTAAAATGTAGAACAACCATAACTCAGAACCATCAGAAATTGAGTCGAATGGAAGTATGACAATCACGAAATTAAAGAAACCACGTCCATCCAAACTGGTAAGAGGAGCAGGGACACAGAACTGGGCTGGTCCCACATCCACGTGGATACACTAATTGAAATAAAGAACAATTTACAGGGAAACAGTAGTTGAATAGATGAGGCTGAGAATCAGATCAATTATTTAGAATATAAGGGGGCAAAAACAAAACAAAACAAAAACAATCAGAACAATAAGAAAATAAAAGAATTTCTTAAAAATCCACAAAAATGAGGACAACGTAAGAAGCTTCTGTCTGGGACAACATCAAGTGTTCCAACATTCACATGATAAGGGTCCCAGAAGGAGAAGAGAAAGAGCAAGAAATTGGAAATCCATTTGAGGAAAAAAAAAAAAAAAAACAATGAAAGAAAACTTCCTAATTTGGTGAAGACAATAGACAGGCAAGTCTAGGAAGCACAGAGGCCCACTCCAAAAAACATCATAATTTAAATGTCAAAGGTGATCTGGCTTGTGGCACAGTAGATAAGGTACTGACCTGCAAACCCAAAGGTCACTGGTTCGATTCCCAGCCAGGGCACATAAGCACGTTGCAAACCAGGTCTCCAGCCAGGTCTGTAGCTGGAGGCAGATGAAAGGCAACCATACATTGACGTCTCTCTCCCTCTCTGCCTCTCTCCCAACACCTCTCTCTAAAAATAATAAATAAAATCTTTAAAAAAAGATGTTTTTTTAAAAAAAATGCCAAAGGTTAAAGATAAAGGGAGAATCTTAAAAACAGTTAGTTACCTACAGGGCAGTTCCCATAAGAATGCGACTAACTCCATGACACATCATCATCAAAATGCCAATGGTTAAAGGTAAAGAGATCTTAAAAGAAGTTAGTTACCTGCAGGCCAGTTCCCATGACTGCCACTCTAAGACACAGCATAACTGAAATACCAAAGGTTAAAGACAGAATCTTAAAAGTAGTTAGTTGCCTACAGCGGAGTTCTGTAAGATTGTCAGCTGATTTCCTAAAAAAACAAAAACAAAAAACTTTGCAGGCTAGAAGGGATTGGCAAGAAGTACTGAAAGTCATGAAAAGCAGGGACCTACAGCCAAGATTGCTCAATCCAGCAAAACTATCGTTTAGAATCAAAGGGCAGACATATACACAAAGGGCAGGTAAAGAGCTTCCCAGTCAAGAAAAAACTACAGGAGTTTATCATCACCAAACCATTATTATTTGAAATGTTAAAGGCACTTATTTAAGAAATAGAAGATCAAAACTATGAACAATAAAATGGCAAAAAATACAAATATGTCAACAATTAAATCTAGAAATAAAGTAAGCAAACAAGAACAGAGACAGAATCAGAGGTAAAGAGAGCGCTTTAGTGGTTGTCAGAAGGGACGGGGTGTGGGGGAATGGGTGAAGAGGTGAGAAGATTAAGAAGTACAAATAGGTAGTTACAGATGTAAAGGACAGTATAGGAAATGTAGTAGCCAAATGACATATATGCATGACCCATGGACATTAACAATGGTGTGGGGATTGCCTGAGGGTTTGGGGAGGTGCTGAGTGGAGGGAGGCAAAGGGGGAAAATTAGGACAATTGTAATAGCATAATCAATAAAATACAATTTTAAAATTAAGAGTACCAACATGAGTTAATGGGAATAGGTCTTTCACTGAATGCTGGGCAGTCTGAAAATCCACATGCAAAACAATAAAAATAAATCCGTATCTCATACTATATAGAAAAATCAATTTATATCAGAACTCTAAGTGTAAGAGATGAAACTATAAAAGGCTCAGAAGGAAATGCAGGTATTAATCTTCATGATATTGGTAATAGTGTCTTATATATGACACCAAAAGCTCGAGCATAAAGAAAAAAATTAACCTCATCAACATTAAAATCTTGTGGGAAGATTTTCTACAGGATGACTGCAAAGACTTGTATGTCCTAGTATCCAGAACATGCAAAGAATTCTTATAACTGAACAAAAAGGCTTGCAGTTCGAGTTAAAAAGAACAAAAGTTTCCAACTGTTATTTCTCCAAGGATATACATGGACAACAAGCACATGAAAACATTTTTAATATCACTAGCCGTTAGGGAAATACATACAAAAACCACAATGAGATACTTCACATCCACTAGGATAAGTGCAGTTTTTTGTTTGTTTGTTTGTTTTTTAAGAGAAGATAAGTGTTGGCAAGGAGTTTGGAGAAACTGGAATCCTTGTCTCTTTGTATATTGCTGTTGGGGATGTAAAATGGGCACCATTGTGGAGAACTGTTTGGTGGTTCCTCAAAAAGTTAAACATAGACTCACCACTTAAGCCAGTAATTTTACTTCTATGCATACACCCAAAAGATCTGAAAATAGGTACTCAAATACTTGTACAGTAGTTACTCCTCATTTAACATCATCCACAGGTTCTGCGAAAGCAATTTTACCATAGGCTAATTAATATAAACAAGTGTTAAGTTCCCACATCTCAGCAACACGACAAAATGTTATTGGAGAGCCTGCTGTACACCAGTGTTCGCAGCACTAGTCACACAACAGACAAAAAGTGGAAATAACCCAAATGTCCACCAACAGATAAATTGATAAACAAAAGGTGATGGATCTATATAATGAAATATTACTCAGCCATAAAAAGGAATTAAGTCCTGCTTCCGGCCAGACCGCGGCGACTTTGCTGGGGGTCACACTGAGCTGCAGGTGGCTTCGGGGGTGTCTTTGGGAGGGGGCAACATGGCAGAAGATATCAAATCCAAAATCAAGAACTACAAGACCGCCCCTTTTGATAGCCGCTTCCCTAACCAGAACCAGACCAGGAACTGTTGGCAGAACTACCTGGGCTTCCACTGCTGTGAGAAGGCAAAGACTGCTAAAGGGGGTGATGTCTCTGTGTGCCAGTGGTACCAGCGTGTGTACAAGTCCCTTTGCCCTGTGTCCTGGGTGTCAGCTTGGGATGACCGCCGGGCAGAAGACACATTTCCTGGGAAGATCTGAACTGGCTGCACCCCACCTGTCCTCTGTCTTCCGTCCTTCTCCTAAGGAGGTGAAGGGGGACGTAGGTACATCCCACCCTAGGATCCATGGCTTAACTAATAATAAATAAATAAAAGGAATTAAATCCTGACAGATACTACAATGTACGTAAACCTTGAAAACATCATTTGAGGTGAAAAAAGCCAGATCCAAAAGGCCACACGTATAATAAGGCTGGTGGCTGGGGGAGTGGGGAGGTGGAGGAAGGGGAATAGGTACTTATTACTTAATGGGTACCAGGTTTTCTTTTGTGGTGACAATATTTTGGAACTGGATAAAGGTGGTGGTAGCATATTACATGTATTTCACCTCAATAAAAGTTTTTAAAATTTTTATTGTTGTATTACATTCATCCCATCCCCCGCCCCCGCTCTCTCCTTCCCTACCAATAAAATAGTTTTTAAAAGCCAATAACGTCCTTAGATGCAAAAGACATGCCAGCTGGAAAATACAATGCAAATCCACAGTCCCTTCACAAAACAACAGAAAGCAAACTAGTTTGGAACATTTAGGCATAATCTACAGGACCTACTGTAATTTTCCTCACTGCGGAAAACAGAAGTTGAGAACAAATGCGACCTACTTTGTTCTCGAGTGGGAGCCCCCGCTAGGGTGACAGGTGTCGGTGCCCCTACCTGCTCCAAAGACGCAACGCCCTGCCGAACCAAGTTCACAAAAGGACTCAGAACTAGACAAAGTAACTGAAGCGCGTTTTCCAAAATAATTACGATAATCCTCAAACTTCTGAGAACTCAGCAACAAGCCGGGCCTCTCCTTACCGGATACCATACTCGGCTGCGGCCGCAGCTACGGTGGCCAGGCACACCCTCCGCGGCTGGACCCGGGAGCAGCACCTTCCGAACCGCTTCCTCCCCGGCTGCAGCGCTGCGTCAGGCCGCCCGGGGGCAGTGGCCGCCGCCGGTGCTCAGTAGGCCCGACCGGAGGCCGGCAGGGGGTCCAGCGAGCGCCTGGCCCACGACCCCCAGCTGCCCTGGCTCTCCGGCTGTCAGACCGACGCTGGGACCCAGAGGCCTTGGCGCCGCTGGAAAGTGTGTCCGCCGGGAGTCGCGAGCACAGGCCCGGCCCGGCCTCCAGTGCAGCCCTGACGCCAACGGGACGCGCACTCAGGAGCGCTCCCCGACCACTCCCAGCGCAGGACGCCGGCTGGCCACGCCCCAGCAGCCACGCCTCCGCCTCCGCCCCGCAATCCCCTCACCAGGGACCCAAAGACCCCGGAACTAAGATCATCACCTGCCTCCCACTCCGCCGGGCCTCCTCAGCCCCACCCAGGCCCCTCGCAAGCTTCCCACCGGACCGCCCCGCCCTTTGTGGCCCCGCCCCTCGGTGGCCCCGCCCCAAGCCCCGCCCCACCGCCCGCGCGTCCCCCACGCGAGCCTACCTGCCGACGCCAGACCGGCCCCAGGTTCCGCCCCCTGAAGTTTCGCCCAGGCACAGAGGCCTCGGATGGAGCCAGAGGTGCGGGTGTTGCTTGCGGCGGGAGGCTTCGGCCGGGCCCGGCGCCTGCTGGCCGCCGCTTCGTGGCTGCCGTGCGTGGTGCTGGGGCTGGCGCTGGGCTCGGAGCCGCTGCTCACCACGCTGCCCGCGCATCACTGCCGGCCGGACCCCGCGCTGCTGCCCCCCGCGCTGCGCGCCCTGAGCGGGCCCGCGCTGCTCGACGCCAGTGTGCCCCGCCTGGGCCCCGCGCGCGCCCGGAGCCCCTGCCTGCTCCTGCACTACTCCGGGCCCGCGCCCCACGCGCACCCCAACGGCACGCGGTCCTGCACACGCGGCTGGCACTACGCGCTTCCCGCCGCAGGCCT